>JAQGCB010001962.1:0-12765 GCA_034698835.1 Protaphorura tricampata
GACAATACCTGCCAACAACAGAAGTGCGTGGAGTGCCAATCCTTGTTCATCGCCTTCGTGTACTCCCCACTAAAAATCAACTATAAAATCAAAGAAATAAACAAAAATGATATCAAGAAAAATGCTTCTATTGATGAATTGGCATAATTTGTATAAAATTCACACTATAATTAATCGCAAATCCTACAATATAAATCATCGAGTGACCTCTGAGGACATATTATGAAATGTATCAATTGTACCATCCTAATAAACCTTAATCCATCTGTGAAGTGACCTCGCGTATCAATTCAATCCTCCTATTTGGATTCTCAGACAATTCGTATTAGCATGCAATGTTAATATTGAATGAAATGGTTCAACTCCATTAATATAGTCTGAGCCAAATGCAAGTCACACCCTTAATTCGGTAAGGAATTCTTGTCTGTCTAAATTCTACATGGTTGTCTCTAATAAAGCCTTTTGCCTTTGCCTTTGCCTTTTTTTAATACTTAATCAATCAGACCCGCTAGACGTCCAATTATCCCAAATACTGATACATCTGGTAGGATGGAGGTGGACAGGACAATGTGCAGATGTAATACAAGACACAAGGGCGTGTGTTCATTCATATATAATATACCCACATAGTATTTCTTTTTATTACGGTATGCCTTTTATCTCTCATCAGTGGAATACATGTGTCATGGCAGCCGCAACCGATTGACATTGTCCAGGTCGAGAGTTCATTCGTTACGTTATTGGACTCAACTGTTAAAAGTAGAGCATGAAAAAGAAGGGAAGTCTACAGGTTTGACCTTATCATAAAGAGGCACACATTCAATTTCTAATTGGATTGGAAAGTAAGTTTCCATGTCTGGAGAAAGTCAGACCGAGAGATTGGGCCGACGGCCCAGTCAGACATATTAGAATTGGAAGGGTGGTTCGGACTCGGACTGGGCAATCCTTTATTTACGACTAATGACTACATAAATCCTTACAAGAATTCTTGAATTCCTGTGTCAGAAAAACAACTTGATGTTCTAGGTCCTGGGAACTCCCAATAATTTCTTACAATAGCCATTCATGGCTACCTCAAAGTTTTTACAAGGAAATTAAGTTTCGCCTTACGAAATATTTGACATAACATTCCCGCAAATGCCAAATGTTGGGCGTATCTTGCAGAAATAAAACATTAATGAAATATATGCGTGTGGTTTGAATTTGAGCTCGACCTAGGAGAAATTATATCCTGTCGAATCAACGATGATGTTCCCGACAAAGATCCGCCTATTTGGAATTCACCACGAGTATTTCCAATTTCCAGCGAAGTGCTTCCTTTCCTTAAGATTTGAATCCCAATTCTCAGTAGGGAGTTGTCGAAATCAAAACATGAGCCTGAGCTTTTGATTTCACCGTAACGAGAAAATAATAACTTTTCTCTGAAATTATTTCAACTGTTACGCTAGGAATCTCGGCAGACCTTAAATTTTTCCAAGATGAAATGTAGAATTCTTGTATCATAAAACTTCCGATAGAAACACTCAAACATGTCATTCCTGTTTGCCCAGAGTTGCCCAAAAAAACTAAAGTGGCTACTAATAACAAAGTTAACGGAAAGTGAACGCGTGGACAAAGTCACGAGGACGATTTTACAGTTGTCATCCTACATGCAGAGATTCAATGATTCTGGGATTCAGTGAATAGAATGCAGAAGAGAAGCCCAAGATTAATCGTGGAGCTGTCCGCGGTTAGTATTAATAGCCCAGTTGAAAATGTCTACGGAAACATTCCATTACGTAAGACCCGTGAGCCCTCAAAATGTATTTTCGTATTAACTTGGCGGACAAGTACTTGACGGTCTAAAGCTGTGAGAAATGTCATGAGACTTTTATATTCAGTTCCTAGTCTCGGATCATCCGAGGGGTTTTCCCCCCGATTTTCTGAAGAAAAAAAAAGCTGGAAATTCCAGAATGCCGAGGGTATGTTGATGTTAATAGGTCCCTTGGGTTTTAGGCCATATCCGAATCGGACAATGAAAAAGAAGCTTAGTGAAATGGTTGCAGTCTATTTGTTCCGTACTTGTGATCTTGACCCACTCTTTCTTTCACTCGACATTTTCCCATTTTCAGTTTTCGTAGACAGTAGAAATCCACACGCACACAAACACAAGAAAAGATTTTCAACTTGATGTTGTGTTGTTACCTTTGAATTAGACGAAGGGCCGGCGAAACGTATGTTCTCTCAGGGAAAATTGGTTCTTAACACGAGAGCTCCTGATCCATTTGTTTGATCCTGAGAACAATGTCAATGATTCTCTATCCCCGCACCACTAAGCACGGATTAATTTTCTAACACTTTATTTGTTCTTTTCTAAACATTTTTATCCACCGAAACAACTTAGGTCTGATTTTCCAGACAAAGCAATAATGTGTCGAACATCTCTTGCAAAATTTAATTGGTTTCAAAACCTAAGTGCAGTGAAATTCTAATTTTTTTATTGTGTATTTGTTATACCATACTTTTTTTTAAGGAATTGTGTTGACAGGGAATTAAAATTGGTATAAAATGAATGTTCTGCTTGTCATCTGCTCGACATTGCTGTTTAAAAAATTAATTGTAAAATCGAAATGTACGTATAAATGAGGGCATTTTTGTACAATATCACGACTGGAATGAATCAAAATAATATGGATCAAGTCACCCCGGCTAAATAGGAAGTGGATGAAGGAAGAGTGAATGGAAATGATTGTGGAATGAGACAAAAATATTTGAGATGTTCACAGGGACGAGGAGACTGGACTGGAGCGTTAGAGTCACAATCACAGCCTCCTGGAGAGAGATCGGGAGGCTGGAGTGAAATTTTTTGTTCAGGAGTTTCTCCAGTTTTTTTTTTTGTGGAGAAAGTCAGTCTGATACAAACTTTTAAGAGAGAGAGCATTACGTTTCGCCTTCCGTGAGGAAATTTTCTTTGCCGCCACGTCCCCCACTCGTTCCATATTCGGTTGTTTCTGTGACCTCCTCAACTTCAATCCCTCCACCCCCAGAAGTAGTCGTTTTGGACGTTTTCGTCTTTTTCGTCTTCTTGACCTTCTTCTCAGATGAGGTCACATGCATATCCACTTCCACGTCACCCATTTTGCCCTAACTGAACCTTATGGCCCCAGATCTTAAACTAACTCCAAGGATATCTCCTTATACTCCTAAGGGCTACTCTTCCTCGTCTACGGATTGCCAATGCCAAGCGGTCGTAGTCACCGTTGTCACTAGCCCAATCCCAAACTCCTTCAGCCACGGCCAAGAACTGGAACTAAACTGAAGGAAAAGGATGATACTTCCATAGACTGCTGGCTAGAACACGAATCCAAAAAACTATCCGGTATTTTTAGATGCCCGACTCAGCCTGGGCTAGCTAACTCTCTTGTCTTCCCGAATTCTAATTCCCCGACGACGACGACATTCTAACATCCTGTTATCTCTTGACTGAATTCTGCTAGTTCCACAATCCACAGCAAACTCTGTTGTTTGGAATTTAAAAAGCAGTCGAAGATGTAGATATACAAACCGGTCTAATTCTAAAGAGAATGGTTGGTCTATAGAACATATGTAATCTGGAGGGTAAGAGAATAAGGTCAAACCAAGCCAAACCGACTGGCTTTAAAATCCTCTATTCTATCAATTCGTCATTTCCGTTGTTTTAACCCAGACCCAAACCCATTTATCACTGGTTGTGATGTTGAATTCGACAAGTCAAGTCGGCACAAATTTACAACCTCGGCAAAGGTACAAAGTAGACAAGAACAAAGAGTTTTTGTCATATATGTATGTATTATAATTTGGATGCTTAGGAAACCGACGTGTTCAATGAAATCAAGGTGATTTCTTTTTGCAAATATTCTGGGAAGGTCCCAATTTCACACAATAACTGTGTATGAAATATTGTCAACACACGATAAGACCATGAAACTAAGTTCGTGGTGTTAAAATTTTAAAGGAAAATGTATTGAGCAGGTAGTGTCGAATGGTTCTACACTAAAACACTTTAGCAAGGTACATTAGTATTGCATTCACTCTTGAAGTATCTAAATTTATATTTTTGACATGGAAAACAACATGAAACAAAGTGGGTTTTAAACCTGGGTTGAACATTCTTAAGTAATGCAGATGCAACTGAGTGAAAATGTGATACTTTTAGTATAGGAAAAAAATGTGTCCTCAAGAATTCCTTTCAATTTCAAGTGTAGTGTAAATTCCATAAAATTTTTCAACGAGGAAAATAAGCAGATTCCTTTGATACACCCGGCCCACATTAGTGAGTAATTAATTACAAAATGTGTGAAATGGCACGGGACGTGAAAAGGAGGTTTTCAAGCATGAAATGAGAGGAGTGGTGTAATTTAAAGCGTATAGAGCTTCCCAAATCACAGTACCGCACCGCCAAGGCTACACTTAACTATGTACGTAAGGTACATAATTTTTTAAAAGGAAAGAAAAACTTTCTCCTGTTTGGAAATGGCTGTTGGCGAACCACCAAAGTGTCTCAGTCAATCGACAAAATCCCTTTGTCTCTTTCAAGGAACAATTAGTCCTGTCAGCTTTTTTTACTCTAGGAACATAATAAGGAGGCACATCAGAAGAAAATGAAAGCTTCGTTCCGAAAACTCCAGAAATAAAACTACTGTCTCTCTTGTCTTTGTGTGACAAGGTGACATGTTGAGCGAAATGTCACTCATAAACATAAGACCTAAACTTACTACTAGAATGAACATAAAATATTCCGAGTGAACAAAGTACAAGTAGTAGAAAATGCACGCCTTCACATCCATACACTAAACAAATGCCAATTGATTTTCTTTCGCCCTTTAGTATATCATTAAAATATAGAACTATCCCATTTTGTATACCAAAACTACTACATCGTTCAATTTTATAGTCTCTCCGGAGAGATTTGTGCAAAATTGCAAATAATAATATGCATACAATGTTAATACAAATTCTACACGGTATATTGGGAATTCAATTTTCTAGAAAACCCTAAATTACATGATCCTTGAGAAAAGTTTGTGCCGCAGATTTGACTAATAACGATCAGCCAGAAAAGTGTTTCTTTTTCCAAATCAAAGAATAATTTTTATTGGAAATGGCAATGACAATGGCGGTACAACTACAAAAACGTTGAGATGGGACAGAAACTCTATACTTTTTACTTTACTTTATTCCTAACATCATCAATTTTAATTGTGAGAGCCCGAGGGATATTCCCCTTCATTTTTTCTATTCTTGCTGCAGATTCTCTCATTCAATTTTGAGACGGAAACGGTAGGATTGACGTCAATCCGCCAAGATGACTTTGAAAAAAATGTACAAATTTTACACTGCATACATTACTTCGGAGTACCCCTCCCAGCCACCATTACATCCCACTCCTACATAGTCTCGGTTTAACCACGACAAATGCCACCAAATTATTTACATAAAACTTGAATGAAGTTCATTTGGGTCGTAAAATTTTCTAACTTCTTGTTCATGATTAATAAATACAAATTTGACTATAAAAATTTTATCCCTTCTTGCCTTCGGCCTTAAGGTTCAAGGATTTCAATTTCCGTACAGTACAGAATATGTGTAGAGTAATCATGTCAGTTTTCGGTCGTATCAAACTTGTTACCCGCATTACCCAGTATATTACCAGTCTTTTTTTTTGGCTTAGGAGGTGGAAAGGATCAAGGAAGTTGGGCAGGGTGTAGTCTTCTTTAGCTAAGTGAGGATTATTTGTGACCGGCGTGAGTCGCGTGCCGTGTGCAATTCGGGAAGCGGGCAAAAACCCGGGTCTATTTTCGGGTGTGTATGTGTGTGTAGTAGTGGTAGTGTGTGCGTCGGGAGTCTCTTAGATTCCAAAGGAATGATTCTGAAGAAACATATAGGATCAACGTGTGTGGAATGGAATGGGTATCACCCACATGTATTCACTCTCCAACATATTCACATAACTTCCGTGTGTCTCGTCAAACGGGAGGACCAGAAAGACTAAAAACCTATTTTTAGGTCAACATTTCACACTAAACACATTTTTTTTAGAACTAACATTATAACACAATATACATAGGATTAGTACCAACACCAAATAGTAGCATTAGCATTTTAGCATCCTCAGAATTTCTCTATGCATTAATATGTCACAGGCACTAACGTTAAGTTGCAGTCTGGTCAAAGATCAAATGCCAAATTCGCCCGTCGCTCTCGCACAGAAAATTAATTTAAAGTCTAATGTATTTTGCTAGCCCCCAGTGACACAGAGAAAGGATACACATTTCCCCATATCTTTCTCCCATACATTCATAGACAATAGCATAGTACTTGCGATTGTAAGGATAAAATTCGTTAGAAAATATTTGGAGCAACCACGCATTTATTCTGAATCTGATGTAATCTCAGTTAAGCAAACCTTTCACCGTTTGTATGTGAAAGAGAACGATTTAATCTGGCGTTTTAAAACCGATTTATGATTTTCTAAGCTCTGTTAAGTAAAATTGTGTGTAAACAAATCAGACCATTCGTAGAAATTGTGTGTTTGTGTGTGTGTGCAGGGAATTTATATATGAGACGACATATTTCTATCAATTAGTTTATTCAGACGGTTATCGGATCTGCATGCCCAATTCAGTCCGACCCGAATTCCTCCACTTCTTAAAACTTATTTTTAGCCAGATACTACAAACTCTTGCCCTACTTCGTTTGCATTTTAAAACAAAAATTCCTCCGATATCTCCATCTGCTACTAGTGTTGAAGTACTTGAATGACTTGATGAGGTTGTAATTTCCGATAATAATTCATAAAATAGACAACTGCTGTGTGCAACCGACCCAGACTTTTTGAATTTTTAAATATTTTGTTTCATACGTACTACTAACATGCAGGCAATGAAGTAATAATATTTTTTTCGACGAATATGTGATATGAAATATTATCAATCTTCTCCAACCTTCAGTTCTCTGTCTCGCAGACTTGTTTTGAGTTTCCGCTTTCAAATCTTACCTTTCTAAATAACAGTAAATTGAATCAAAGAAGGAAATCCATGTTTTATTTTGTTTCAAAATGCCATGTCATAAGATCCCTTAGGTTCCAAGGAAGTGAAAGAGGACAACTGCGGATGCGGATGTAATAAATCAAGGCAATATGTGTAATTTTTATTTGATTCTTCAACTGAGACTAAGAGTGCCCCAGAAAGGTTTAGTTTGAGTCTTGTACTTCTCTTCAAGTAAAAGTTCACGATTCATTGCTGTACTTGATACTTGTCAATATCTTACCGGTGGGACACAATAAATACAAATTTGACAATAAAACGTGGGTAAGAAACCTAAAAGATACATAGGATGGCCGGATGATTGGAATGCGTTGTGTGGAAGCGGATTATGATATTACCAATAGCATGCCAAAGTCGAGGTCGGCGATGCCCGATTTGGCAATCCGATAGAACCAGGATGCTGACATAGTTAATTCAACGAAAGTCACACCTGTGACTATTACTCAAGTCGAGCTTCATCGACACGCGCATGAAATCAACACAAGCTTTCATAAAATGTATACACAATATCCATTAAATCAGTTTCTCTAGGTTTGAATTCTCAGCAGAAAAATTAATTACGTGTAACTATTTATCGATCACATCTTTCTATTATTACGAAACGTGTCATGCACATGGAGAGAAAACTGTGACCTGATGCGGAAAAGCCACATTTAAGCCTAACTCCAGGATTTTCTGTTATTAGACGGGGAAAGCTATAAATTACTCCATAACGACATTGCACCTGTCCGACCAATTTTCGACCGAATGATGACTATTTAGGTGGCTGACTATTTTTATAAATTCTGTGAGATGTAGGATATTTCTCGAATTGCCAAACACAAATACATTTCTTAAAAACAAATGGAATTCTAAAAATTCGTAGTCCAGAATCGAAATTATAAGTTGTCTCACGGAATCTAAGAAACTAAACGTGTTTAATGTCATTGGCGTCGTCTACCCTTCCCATGAATTGGGCATGAAATCAGTGTCAGCGTTATGGCCATCACGAGAACACAAAGACAGACATCCTAGACAACAGTAGTAATCCCTAGTTTGCAAATATTTTGTAATCGACTAATACTCTACTGTATAACTGCAAGCTTTCAAAGGATCCAAACTAACACTTTTGGTCATCGAACCGAAATCATGGATAGTTGGCAGACTTTGGCCAGTCTGGATTTCTTGGGACGGACGGCTGTTCTGTTTTCGTTAGAATGTCGGAAGACTTTACGCCTCTTCGCATTAGCTGACACTTGACTTGAGCCGCGCCAGCTCATTTAAAACAAGACAGTGAACATAATAATGTAATGTTCAGGCCAGACAAGGGGTTAATAGTGCGTTTGAAAAGTCCTAAAACTTAGAAAAACATGGTGAAAAAGTTGACATTGCTCTGGTTGGTCCTCCACCGTCACCGTCCTCTCCCTGTCTTGTAATAAACAAGGCTTTTTGCAAAATAAAGTGTTGGATGTGGAATAGTCAGAAAAGCTATAAATAGCCTTAAAAGGGAAGCTCTCCGATTTCATTTGTTTGCCAGTGTCGTCGAAGGAGAACCCCGAAGTTTCTCTTTCTGAATCTCTGCATGCATGAAATGCAAATTGCAAATGCAAAAGAAAAAACGGTGGGATTTTTTGGCTAGACTCCGTCGGATGCCACCACTGCCACCCCCGAATTACCCGCCTCTCCCTTGTACATATTTTCCCGTCCACAGAAACTTGGGCAATAAAGTTCAAAGAAGTGAGTTTGAGAGGTTTAACTGGTTTCCTTTGCAAAAACATGCAAAAACTAAAATGTAAATGTAGTGAGACAAAACAGATGGAAACACATGGTGAACTTTCTTAAAGTCGTCGTGCAGCGTAACATATTTAAGACAATGCTTAAAGTCCAGACTTTTCTTATCAATGCTAGTAGTAGTGGGTGCCCGAGAATGTGAAGAAAATGATGATGATGATTACGGGTATTTGGCAATTTACGTCATGAATGGGATTTACCCCCCAAGTCAAAACTTCAACTTCCAATTTTCCAGGGAACTAACAATGTAATGCAATACTGCATTCAAGTGAAAGTACTTGACGCCAGGAGAAAGTCAAAGTGTCGTAGGCAAGAGGTCCAACATTTAATGCTATTTGTTTTGGTCGAATATCCGTGGTCAAGATAACTTTCGTGTTGTTATACTTTTAGGCGTACAGTTGAAACAAAAAATTACGTTGTAAGTTTGTAAAGCCATGAGTTCTTTGGATCAAAAATGTTCTCGAGCTAATATTTTATATTGTACTTTCAATAGCCATAGTGTAAGGCACACATTTTGAGAGATAAACCCATTCCCAAAATAATTAGACTAAAGCATGCATGTTTGTGCGTCGAATTGACGACCTGACTATTTCAGTTTCTAGTCTACGACATACTATCCAATGTATGAACTGATTTGGTGAATCAAATGCGGTTCCTAACTTTCTACTCCACCCAAAACCGACATTCCCATTCTTAACTTTTTTTAAAACTTCAACTCAAAGTTTTTGTGTGTAACCAGATAAAAATGTATAGGATTTATTTTTTTATTCCTAGTTTTACTCACCTCATCACAGGAGGAGCAGCGTGGACGAAGTTGTTCAGCGTAGTGTCGCTCACAAAAGAGAGCCTCGTTAAAGTTACAGTAGGTCAAGTCCACAAGAAACTCGTTACAGTGGTGACAACGGAAACACTGAGGGTGCCAGGCGGCGGTGTCACCAAGTTTAGGGGCAAAGACTGCCAACTGTCCCACTCTAATCACTTCTCCACAAGTTGGACAATCCTTCAACAAAACAAAGTTCAAAAATTATTATTATAAACACAAGAATGACACTTCCAATGCACAAATTGGAAATTATTAACTAAAAACTTCTTTCGAGAACTTTATCAGGACGAATCCTATTTCTCACTCATACTTGACTTTCACTTTTCACGTAAAACTCGGGTAACACTTTTACGTTGCACAGTTTTGGCCATTTCATATGAAGGTTAAAATAATTTTCTATTTCCTCATTGTTGTGGAACTTCTTCTTGAAGTGCTACTCTCGGACCGTTCATTTGGTTGATCTAGTATTTACACAAGTAGATGCTTCCTTGTTAGAGAAGAAATCCACTTTCTCCCTCAATCTGAAGTTTCACTTGGACTTTCACTATTTCACGGCTCTGTGCCCATTATATCCTGAATTATATCCCAAATGATCCTGGACTGATTAGTTAATTTGGGAGGATTGATACATTAAATAAAAACTTCAACTTCATGTTGTATGTTTTCTTTAACCGACTCAAACACAACACTTGACTTAATCTGGACACGGAGACACTCATAAAATAAACTGAAGTCACGAAAGACCGGGACATTAATAAGGTCCTCAGAGTACTAAAATGTGGTTGGAAGAGGAAACGCAAAAATGTTTATGATGGGTATTGAGTATAGAATTGAGCCCAGGTCTATTTTACTCTTTGGAAAATGCTCATCAATCATCGCACCCATGTCGTCATTCCATTCTCATTGTATTGTTTTCAACCTCAAACTAACATTTCTAACAAGGGGACACACACAACACGTGTTTAGCTCTAGCCTCTGCCTGCATGGGACAACTTGACTTTTTCAGACGCATTCACTCGTCTGTGCCCACATTTTCTGACGTGAAAACATCAAACTATGAATGATTGACCTTTTGCTTAGCGTTAGCTCTGCTCCTACTCCTACTCCTACTCCTGCAACTCTCTTCATCTTGACTGACTAGACTGACATATTATTTAGGTCTTTTATGTGTGGATTTGACAAATTATATCAATATTGATTAATTTCCTTGTGGCACGTACGACGCGACGGTCAACCCGCATAGGTATAGGTTTTCGTCACGCTCATGAACGAATTAATCAATTTGGGAAACTAGGGGTTTTAATCCAAATTGAATTTGAATGAGGGACCGATGCTACGAAGTGATGACTCAAAGCCCGTGTCAAATGTGCCAACTATGTATATATTCGACTTCCGAGTTTAAATACACGGGTTTAATCCTTTCCAACGGATTAACTGTCACTTTTGAGTGGCTTCAGGGGTTAGGTTATGCTCCAGTATTTACTTGCCCCGCTCAAAAGTGAATTTAATGAATGGTGTTTGTGACGCAGCTTGGGGAAAATATGTCAAAATACTCCCTAAGTCTTATAAATTGAATTAACTTCTGGGGATGGAATTTTCCTGGCATTCGGAAATCAAGTTGACGATCCGCAATGTAAAGTGTTCGTGACGATAGTTTTGAGCAATCAATTTTGCTTTTAATAAAATTTTAGAGATAAATTGTTTCCAATTAAGGATAGTTGGTAAATTGCGTAGAATTGATGTCATCATTTCTTCCTATTTGTGAAAAAGTCGTAGTTTTTTTTATCGTCTGGCTTAAGACAGGTTGGGGCGGCTTGACACAATGTCTGATGTACAACTTTACACACATTAGAAGTTCATTAGTCCAGATCTTCACCAAAGTTCATTTCAATTACGTACTTTCGAAAGTCTCGAAGTCAAATTAAATACTGGTACGTTATACTAAACTGTTTGGACTGTCAACTTCATCTCTGCTCTTCGTGGTAAGCAAGAAAGCTAAGAAAATCCAGCTCATTCTACGCTTGAGAACAGTGGCGTTAAGTTTTCATAACGTTTGAAAATCTTGCATTCTCAAACTCACGAAATTGTACTCGCTAATTTGAAGCTAACAAAGCAATCAAGTATTTGGGTTGATCATTCGAGAACTGGGAAATGGGACTAGATACAGAATTTTAAATGTCAGATATTTGTAATTCAATGTTTAATAATTTTATTCATTCGTATTTTTTAACTCACAGTGCTTGGAACGGTTACGGGTTGGACGAATGCGACGTCAAGGGCGACTTCATTTCTATTATTGACAAAGTCTTCATAACTGGAATGATGCTCTTTTGAAACATGTTTGCAGTAGGCCAACGCGAGGTCCTGAAATAAAAGTACACAATTTTAGACATAACGCATTATTATTCCCATGGAATACACAATTCCTTGAAAATGTAAAGAAGCAAGAGAAGAACGCAAGAACGTTGTTAGCAAATACGGACAAAGTATTACGTTACGATATAACGCTTCACTGACAATGTTCTCTGCTCCAATTCATATGCTAATCACCTGTTTGGGAATCTGATGTAATATCTGTCTGTCTCTGTAGCTTTCTCCGGAACTATTAGTTTTTGGAACTTTATTCGTGGGGTAGTCTTTGTAGAATTCTGTCACCTGTAACAAACAAGCACATCAATTTAATTAATTTGATTGCAAAGTATACGTTTGCGCAACAAAGTCCGAAGCAATACCGTGATCATATAAGTTTCGTGAGTAAAAGAGTCGAATTGAGAAATCTCTGAGGAATTTTCAAAAGGCTCAACTGAATTCCATAGTTTTAATAGAAATTAATTTTACACAGAGAAAATCAGCTGATCAACTGATGTTCTGAGTTGGTCATTTACGTGTTGTGAACTTTACATTTTTTGATAAAAAACGAGCCGTGAGGGTTAGAGAGGAAATATATTTAGAGAAGCACTGTGGAAGAGAGTCTTATGGCTAAGAATTGCAATCCGTGGTCAAATTAAATAGCACTTAAAATCCAAGCTACAAGTTTTTTCAGAAATAAGTAACACATCAGAGTAAAAGTTAGAACCATTTGCTACAATATTTTACTCGCTCCATTAT
>JAQGCB010001963.1:0-12764 GCA_034698835.1 Protaphorura tricampata
TTTAAATTGTGAATAATTCTAAATTTTGTTATTTTTATAGAATTGATACATATGTTTATTTTTAATTCAATTTTGGATGCCAATGATCCAGTTTACTCTATTTCATAAAATGACGGTCCTTTCGCCTTGACTAAATTTAATTTGGGCTAGAAATCATGTGTCGATTATACTCTACGCAATCTACTTCTAATTTTGTCGTGATTTTCATAATTCTAGACAACATATGTAGTGAAGAGAAAATTTGAAGCTCCACTGGCATCAACCACCAGGCAACCTCGCCTGAGAAGAAGATTTCAGATATTTGAGACTGTTCAGGATCATGATACCATAATGGAGCCTAGAAAACTTACACTTCTGCTGGAAAAATATGTCGGAGGTAAGGAGTTCAAACAAGAAACAATAAACACACAAGAATCATAAAATTAAAAATATGCTTGAATTGACCGCTAATACTATACTTTTGCAACACAGATTTAGGGAAACCTGGTGAAATTGTAACTGTGGACGATAAGAAAGCACGACTCCTTCTCTTGAATCACTCTGCAGTATATCCTACGCCAGAGAATTTGGCAAAAACCCAGCTTCTTCAAAAGCAAGAGTCCTTTAGTTCAAAATATGCTGGAGCGGTAGGTTGCAAACATTCAAAACTAAACACTTTCAAGTTTAATATCATTTAACCTAAATTGTCTTGTAGACCGTCATTGACCTTTCCCATTTTGTTCTTGATGTCACCATGAACAAAGAACAACCGTGGACTTTGGAGAAATGGCACATTCGTGCGGCTTTTAGAAAAGCACACGTGTGTGTCCCAGAAGACGCCATTACAATGCCAGAGAAGGAAATAACAGGACCTAATATGAATATTCAATACAAAGAATTCTATATAACTGTTACGGTAAATTAAACTACTATTTTAACAAATGACAAGACTGAAGACTCATACATATATTGCGTTAAAATGTATAAATTTTGGTTTAGATTAATAATAAAGAGACCGCTCCTGTAAGATGTCGCATCCACCATTGGGCAACAGAACTTGACAATCGTTTACCAGCATTTAAGGAACATCGACAGTATCCGGTTGAACCAATTTTTCCAGATGATACAGAAATTGCGAACAAGCTTCCTGAGATCGTCCCTCCGCCGAGTCTGTAGTCTAGTCGATAAAGTTTAACAAAAGAATATCATTTTTGGGAAAACATTTCGAGTGTGGTCGAGACGAATGTCGTGTTCTAGAATCACAGATTGTTACACTTTAATTTATTATCTGAATTCTAAATTATGAGTCTTTTTCTCAGGTTAAGACTTCGGAACATGGTTTCAAATAAAGTAATTTCATTGTTTGAGAAGTTCATAACAATAACAAACGTGAAGTTTAATTAATCTTTAGTTAACCAATACTGTAATTAGGTACTAAATTCCTTTCATGATAACAAAAACACATTCCTTACATTACTAAAAATGTAAATGTAAAAAGTTGAACTGCATTGAAAACATTGTCATTACGACGCGATTCACATAGGCAAAAATCTATCGTGCCGTGTTCCCAGAAGAAATCTCTAAGGCACCTTCGAATTGTCACATTAGTCTCGAATAATATCTGATTAGTTGTTTATTAACGTTAATTATCCTTCCTTTCTTGGTCTGATGCAGAATTCTCACTCGAATTCTGTTCAGGTGAGGCTGTACTGCTGAAAAACTCGTCTTCGGAAAGTCGTTGGAATTCTGGTTTTAGAAGCTCTTGTTTTGCAGCTTCAATGTCATTTTGAATAGCTTCTTTCAGTGCATCTGTTTTTCAAATTATTTATTAGTTTTCTTTCGAAATATAAAAATATGATTCGTGAAAGTCCCGAATTACCTATATTGTCAAAATTCCTTTCGTCTCTCAGGTATCCAGCAAGGCATATTCTCAACTCAGAACCGTAGAAATCATTTTCAAATGTTTGGATAATGTGCGTCTCCTGTGAAAAATTATAAATTAATATTTTAGTTCACCTGAACAGTAGCTGAATACACAGAACATGAGTATATTAAATGGGGTTCAATTCCCTGAGACTGAAAATGTATGGGAGGGGTATCACCTAAGGCCAACCGGAAAATCTCTACGGAATATATGCGATGATAGAAATATCCAATATAATAGAAAGAATGTTCTACTGCTGACAATAAATTGTTATGAACATAAACCATACATACATTTCAAAATATTTACCAATACTAACAAACTAGAGAGCTATTATTGTTGAAACGGTTGGTTGACCAAAAATATTACGTAAATATAGTGTGGTATATATGACATTTGTAACTTTGAATGACGTGACCCGCTGACCCGAACCCGATACGTCAATCCGGGCTAGATTTTTATTATATGCACTCATATTGTCATATTACTACAATTATGTGCCACCCTGTATATTCGCTCTTATAATACTTACTAGATTTGGAATTCCCATTCCTCATTTAGCCTATAAATGGTAGAGAATAGAATAGAATGATAGAAAAGCAAAGCAGATAAAATCGTCCAACCCGGAAGCTACCAATTTGCATTTCAATTAGCACATTGTAGCCAGGAAGCCAGGATGCATTTTTGAGATTAAACGTTAAAAATTATTTGAACAAAATTAAAAATTCATTAAAATGTACAATGTACCATTGATTTGACTTGATTTCCAAAATAAGGATTAAATCCAACAGAAGTGACCATTTGATAGACAGGAGCTACTCGATTGAGTTGAGCCCAACCAAAATAAATCCCTGTGTGAAGTTGAGGTGGTAAAAGCTGAATCACAGATGAGTCAAAATTGGCTGTCGGTGTTCCTAATGCTTTAGAACCACGACCAAACCCTTTAATTACAATTCCACTCGTAAAAAGAGGTAAAATACTTAAAGTTGAGGCTGAAGCCATTCGAATCACCGAAACAATTCTGATAGTGAATTTTTTTTCCCTCTGTTTGTGGTCTCGGTCTCTCGGTGTAAAAATTCGGACCGGGTGATCACAAAGTTCCAACAACTCAAACACACACAACTGAACTGTGACAATAAATTCTAACAAAACTGACAAAATTTTGTACTTGTCATTTGCTGAAAGTGCTACAAAGCAATAATCGTGAAAATCGTGAGGTGACGTTACACGCGTGACCTTGCAAATTCTTACCCACATTTACATTTACATATGACAATATAACTTGCAGTATAGTGCAGTATTACATTTACATTCCTTCCATAAGGAAACATCATGGTCTTTCTGGTAATTTTTTCATTTACTCTTTACTGGTAGACTACACTGGTACATGCTGTACTGGTACATGCACGAACACGAATAGTCAATTTCGTTATACAATCAATCAATAGCATTATCATTTGAATTAATTAAAACCGGTATTTTTAGTTGTATAAGCTGTGCTGTGTGGCTTTTGCGGTTGTATGCTGGTTATATGTTATGCATCCGGTTCCGGTAATTAGTTGGTAATCCGTTGACAGACAATCTTTGTGTCAATTGTATATAATTAGTACATGCATCCGCAGTTAGTATTGATGGGATCGCAATTATTGTCTGATCGAAATAAGATGCAAATGCAATATGAAAATTAATAAATAGTACGTCACGATAATTTATAATTGCTTGAAATCAACTGGGAATTATTAAAGTTTGTACTGACACTATGCACTAGTGAGTGACACGACCACACGACGACGACATGCAGTGACCTATTAAAACCGGAGAAATCATTAGTTTTGGGTTGGACAGAATGTTCGATGGTTTGAAAAACTTGAATACACTGCGCTGTCATGTTTTTAGAAAATCAATTCGCTTTCTGATTGCTGCGATTGAATGAATGCACTCATTCAAAAAAAGTATCCGGGTACTTTCACCGTTATGCTTATGGAGAAAGTAGGGGAAAGCAGTACACTTTTATCTTTATTTTGTAAATTAGAGGCTCCTATTAGAGAAAATCCAGTGTATGCAAATAAAATGCTTACGAATATCGTATGCTTCTGTATAGTCAAATGGTCAATGGATGATCTAAGTTGGAGTCTATACATTTCACTTCACCTGTGGATGATCGATATCTGCATATACAGAAAAATGAACCCACTGAAAATGAACCTGAATGCGAGAAACTACATCACATTATTATTCGCGTATTAATAATTTCCCACAGGGCTCCATTTCTGGTTCTAGTAAGAAAATCTTGCGTAAAATTCGTTCTGATAACTTATAAAAAACAGTGTATAAATAGTATACCATTGATTTGGCTTCATTTCCAAAATATGGGCAAAATCCAACTGATGTCACCATTTGATAGACAGTAGTGTTGGTCCGATTGAGTTGAGCCCAACCGAAATAGACTCCCGTTTGAAGTTGAGGTGGTAAATGTTTAATCACAGATTGATCAAAATTTGCGGTTGGATATTCCATCTTTGATCCACGGCGGAACCCTTTGGATACGATTCCACTCGTGAAATATGGAAGAAGTGGTGTTGAATCCGAAGAAGGCATTGTAGTAATTATAATTTGTCTTAAATTGTCACGTCCATTGAACTTACTGCATTTTTAAGCCGATTAAGCCGAATAAGAACCGATCTCTCATATTGCATTAGCTGAGAAATACACAGGTAATGGTAACGGGGATGTATGTTTATGATTTAGTTTGTGATTGTGAGCGACTCAACAAATCTAACTTCAGAAGTATCACAGAAGGACCAACAAATTCACACATATTCGATACAAAATCAGGATGAATCGTATGATTTGTTTGCGCATAATAACTACACTTGAACTTTTACGTTGTAATGTATTCTTACCATTCCCACGAGGAACTTTATTTATATTTACACATCATTTTCATGCTTCTGGTATAATTTTTATTTTTATTGATGATGATAATTATACAACAGTCCTCATTATCATCTCTTGATTCCGAGACCCGGACGCCCGATAGCAAGCATTAAGCATCAAGGCTTTTTACTTTTATATATATTTATATTTTATGCAATGCAAATGGAGCAGTCGTCCACTATTACCAGTTGTGCATGTAGCTCCGATTAATTATTTCCGGTACGGCTAGGTTTATGCATAAGTCCAAGTGTAACCTAATCTGAACTGATTACCTTGTAATTGAAAATATTACCTCCATACATTTCACGAATGAATTGCTCAATAGTTTTATTAATTTAAGATACTACGCATTCTGACTATCTGACTTACAGTGCATGCATCATTAAAACTGAAAGTATATGATTTTGATGGATTGAAAACTAGAGCTTTTTATAGGTGGCTTCGGCAAAAGCAATGATTAGTTAATTGGGTTTAATATACCACGTAACGTTTGCAATGATTTTTCAGAAATGGCCTTGGCGTAAACTCCGAGGTTATGAGACTGGATTTGTGTGTGCTGCAGTGGCTGCAACAGGCTTTGCTATTTGGAAGAAAGATGACTTGGCCATGGCTCTGGCGGCTGAAGGAAACACAAGACAATCAAAATATGTCCAACAGAAAAATACATTTGACATGTCTGCAGCAGCAGCTCCGAACTTAGAAACTTATAATTCAAGACTGAAAAATTCAATTGCCAAAGCCAGAGACTTGTGTCAAATTGTGAAGGATGACTATGGACTTCCAGGATTAGCAATAGCTGTCAGTGTTAATGGGAAGGTCGTTTGGGAAGAGGGTAATTTTAGCTAACGCTAACACAATATCTCCTAAAGTGGATAATTGATTTTAAATCAATATTTCCTAGTACATTATTTTATATTTTTTCATTTTCAAAGGAATGGGATATGCGGATATAGAGAATCGTGTGCCGATGAAACCAGATGCCGTCCTTAGAATTGCAAGTATCAGCAAATCAATGACAATGGCAATGTTGGCCAAATTGCTTGAGGATGGCAAAATTAATTTGGACTGTCCAATTCAGACATACCTGCCGAACTTCCCGAAAAAGAAGGTGGATGGGGAAGATGTTAGTAACGATTTCAGTATTTACAAAAAATTCACAATCTAAGAAAGTTTGTCATGAAAGAATTTAAAGAGTTTATACCTAATTTATAACTGTAGGTAACAATTACGACCAGACAACTACTGTCACACATGTCAGGCATTCGACATTATTTAAAGAAAGGAGAGAAGGACAAAACAGATGAAATGTCGCTCCGAGAATATTTTCTCAAAGAAAAATTCGATTCACTTGACAAATCTTTAGAGCTCTTCCAAAATGATGAACTCCACCATAAACCGGGTAAGATATTTTAATACTAGTTTATCATCAGAATACGTCTTGTTCTTATACGAAGGACTCTATAATTTCAAGGTGAAACTTGAACCAAATTGAAATGTTGTTCTGTTCAATTCAAATTCAAAGGTACAAAATATCTGTATACCACTCATGGATGGACTGTAGTATCAGCTATAATTGAAAAAATTACTGAGACACCTTTTCCAAAATACTCCAAAAAAATGTTCCAATTTTGGGGTCTGAAAAATACGTACTTGGATGAGCATGAGCCTCTAATATGTAATCGAGCCAGGTATTCAAATTCAAATTAAGGCACTTGGCTCTACATTTTCAACTTCCGTCTTTCCAAATTAGGAAAATTATCATAAAGCACCTCTCAGCATAAGCTTGTTTTTTGTTTCAGATACTACTCGAGAAATAAGCACGGTCGCCTAATAAATTCTCCATACGTGGACAATTCGTACAAATGGGCCGGTGGTGGATTTCAATCAAATGTGACTGACCTAATTCAGTTTGCTAATATTTTACTGGCGTCCTTCCAACACGATGGAAACATCGATTCCACTGACAGTAAGGCCGACCGTATTTTATATCGTGTTATCGAAACGTTCATTTTGGAACTGTTCAAATAATTTAGATCGAGGTCTTTCAAATAAACCATATCTCAAGCAGTCAACAGTTCAACAAATGTGGACACCAACTCCAAACTCTGCCGATGATCCGGATTCTGATTTTCTGTATGGAATGGGGTTTCATATTTCGGGTCCAATGCGTAAATGCTTATTTTGTAAAGAGATTGATTTGATGAATGTTGGTCATGGAGGTGGAGCAATTGGGTCAAGTTCAACCCTTTATCTGGCTTTTCCTAAAAACTTTCGTTTCGCAAGAAGTTATGATCAAGTGGATGGCAAACTGAAACCCAGCGATATGTTGGCCAATAATAATAGTGACTGCGAAGAAGATGTAAAAGTCAAAGGCATTGTGATTGCGATGATAACCAATCTAACTAACGTTTCCCTTAGGCCAACGGCGAATGAAATTGCGAGCTTGTTTAAATGGATGATTTGATACCAATTATCAGTGATTCAATTCGTCTTTCAATATGTTAATAAATACATCGTTATTTTATGAATTGATTAACTGAACAAAGACCATTTCAGCCTTCGCCAAACTATTAAACCTCCACATTCTGGGGTCTAGGCTTACCTATAAGGAAAAAAGTGAAATGTTAATTGTAGAATTCTATCATTTTTATGGAGAGCTACATTTCACAGATTCATGGCTCAGAAGGGCACAGAAACTAAAAACTGAAATAACTAATTCCCTTAAATCCTTCCTAGTTAATTTCGTTAAGATTTCAGGGAAGTAAACAAACAATAGTGGACAAGTGGACTGAGGGATTTTCATATTGGAGGATGAATTCTAACGTATGTTACGATTGGTGGTGGAACAAATATTCCGTTATTATTCCGCCATTGCGGATAGTACTATGGGAAACAATCATGTCCGCCTACCGAATACAGAATATTCGGTTGTCCATTTCTCTCAAACGGAACGCTAGCGCATAAATCAGTTAAAAAATTTAACCCAAAGCTGCCTTCTACAGCACTATTCGCTATTCAGTACATTCAGACTCACATGGAGATTACTTTAAGATGAGATATTTTTAAGTGATGTGAGTAATTTTTTTATTACATGCATTTAGCGTGATGTAAAACAAAAGAATTGAAAATTGAAACATTAATCTAATCGAAAAAGGAATAGGTAGGTGGTATTATTGATACTTAACTTTTTGCACACTTTAAAATGAAACTCAATCTTAGCTGTATTATAAGATAGGTAATTTTAAGAAATAATGCCACATCTTACTTCTTAGTTCTTACTCGGAACAGTTAACGTGTTTCTCTATACGATCAAGAATCACTTTGTAATGGGAATAGGCATTTTGGAAATTACTTTCAAGTTCAGTCTTGCGTGTAGCATCATCTACAAGTGCAGTTTGTTGGAGTTCAACACAGTCGCCCTTGCCGTTGCCCCGTCGAATCATCCTTGTCAAGTCGGCCTGTTGTTTCTGATAATAAGATAAGAATAAATTATTACGGTATGGTCTCCAAAAAATTGTAGTAGGTATTTCCAAATGTAACTACCTGGTAAGGAATGTTAAGGCGGCTCTTCACAGCAAGACGAAATTTTTTGAATTCCACTTCATCTTCAACGTTTGTAATTCGAAGGCGTAACATTTCGTAAATTCGTTTGGATTGCCTCTGAAGTAAAGTAAAATTAAAGTTCGATTAGTGAATGTGTCGTATCAAATCCTTGTCCTTGTAGCAATCAGTACCAATGTGATTTACGTATCAGTATCACCAACATTTTTACCAACATCATCAGAAATTCTTCCCCGACCCGACTAACTCAATCCGTACGAATCATTGAATCTCAAGTAGAGAAAATGACAAAGTGGTTTGAAATTATGATTTAGATTCAACATTCATTTAATGGGGTAAGACCGATTTGCAAGTACACATTATACTAGCAATTCATTTGAGAACGAGGGGTGTGCTGTGCAGTGTTTACTAATTTAAGAGTGCGATCAAGAAAGTCCAGAAAAGTGAAACAGTTACCTTTGTCATTTTCAGGACGGTTTTTGCTTCTGTTGTCATTTCCTCAGAATAGCCATTTCGTAAATTCTTTGAGGAGAAGCTAGCTAGTTTCATACAATCACGGGCATCAACAAAATCACGCAGAACTTCAAAATCATCTGATGGATCTTCCACTACGCAGACAAAAAATTGAAAAAATGATTAATACACATCCCAGGTGAAAATGGTGAACCATTGCAAAGACCAGGCAAATTCATTTTACAAACCTGTAATTTCGACGACATTTTTCATTGTCCGGTAATGGGAATAAACAGTTGACAACAGCTCAACTGCTAATCCTTGACGTTGATATGGAGGTAAAATAATCATCTGAGCTACGCGAGGTCGAATATTTTCTGGATAACAGTAGAAATTGTAAACAGTTGCATATCCAACAAACGCGTAACAGGTTTGTCCGTCTGATGTTTTATATTTCTCAAACCTGAAGGTAGTTTACATTTAAAATTATCATTTGCTTTATCTTTAAAATATTTATTCAGCATGGTAATGTTTGTTCTTGAGTAGACTTACATTACAAAGAACTTCCATTTCTCATCATCTGGATCAATAAAAGAAGCTGCATCGATGTACCACATTATGAAAGTTTCCATTCTTTTGTGATAATCCGAAAATTTTGGTACTGTCATATCACAAGCATAGATTTCAAATGTACTCGCCCCCTTCCCTTGACCGTTTGATAATGTAGAATTTCCATTTTGTTTAGATGAATTGGTTTTTGATGGCAAAACTTTATCGAATGAATGGAGTAATTCCCCTAAGGGTTTAAAGGCAAGTGCCTCCTTCTCAATGCATGCAGAGAATAAGTCCATGTTGACGTAATACCCTGGTTGAATTACTTTTTCCAAGCTTTCTATAATATTATCCGCCTGGTAATCCGAACAAAAAAATATACACTTTAGATTTTAGATACTACAATTTGTGAATTAAACTTTGCTCGCATAAATGCTTACATCAACGCCTTGTGCAACCATGGACGCTGGTATTTTCTTGCTATATTGAATTCCAATGTAGCTACGCAAACTACCAGCTGTGAAATAGACCTGGATCTTCAAGTTCTCGTAACCAAAAATAGTTTCCCTGTACAATAAATTTAAATTCTTAGAAACCGAAGAGACTAACCGAAGTTAGTAAAGTGAATGAAGCACATACCCGTCGCCAAAAATTTGATGGCACATATCAGGGTGAAATATGCCAGCCGGATTTTCCAAGTCTTCAACTTTTCGTACTGAAAAAAAATATTATCAAAAATACATTGTCATTATATATGCATGGAATTATAGGGTTGCTGAGTGTCGTAATCGTGTAAGTACACGTTTATATAGTTATGTGTAAGTTAAAGGAGCGGATTTGTAGTTACCAAGCTTGAAATCAAGGCACGAATTTCCATCCGCCACAAAATTCTCCATTCCAGCCTTGTCAAAAGGGTTTGAATCGCCTGTGGAACAAAGTCAAAGTTTAAATTAAATTAAATATCAGCAGAAGAAACAATCCTAAGTAGTAGGACAGACCAGTTTGACTCTGATAACCACAACCAGAGGTCATAATCTTAATCTAATGAAAAGTCGAGGTGTCTAATTAAACTTTCAGCATCGGATGGCAAATGAAGATATGTTAGGATACGACATTGACATTTTTGTATTCTGAAAAGCCGGGATAACTGAATCAGCGGCGACTGAAGACTGAATTCAATCAGTACTTGTAACATTACATAACATACACAACGGAAATAACGTACATAATGGGAAAATGTACAAGATAAGACGTCAATTTCTACGAAAACATATTTTAGCACATTTACATTTATATTTAGCCAAAATTATCTGACATTTCGACAGAGAGAGGACTTAAAATCGGCCTCTGTCCAACTGTCCTAGTCCTATCCTAATCCATCATCCGTCAAAGTCAAAAATTGTTACAGGTCACACTCACAGGTAATCATAATTAAAAAAAACCTCTGAGTTTTTGAATACTTACGCTCCATTATTACGTGTTCCTGGCAGACGTCTTTCGTGGCTTCCTCCTGGTGTCTTGCCGTTTTTTCAGTTTTCAAAAAAAAGAACGATTTCTTCAAAATTTTGAATGAACTCTTTTTTTATTTTTTGTCTCTTTTTTCTTCTGCGTTCCTTTTCGTGATATGAAAGAAAGAAATGCGCCAAAATCAGAATCAATTCTACGCGGGCCGCCGGCCGGTTCCCAGACGCACGTCCAGATTGGGGTGTCGTGAAATAACATTTTACGTTTAGCTGTTGCCGTTTATGAAATTAAGGACTCAAACTTGGATGTTGGAATTGGAATTTAGGTTCGGTTCAAATACTTGATCCATAAATGCAAAATTCAATGCTCCCACTTGCACTTGCCGAAAAAAATAGACACTTGTGAAAGTTGTGATCAATTTTTTGTATTAGAATTTTCTTAGAAAAAATTGACAATGTTTTTTGCAATTTATTGACGTAATCTTATCGGTCCGGGTCGAAATTCTCAAACTTAACAAAATAATTAAAATGCATGCATAATGAGGAGAGAATACGTACGATTGTACGAGTACACCACCGAGTACAAGAGCAGCGCAGCGGCGAGGTGAGTTGGTGAATGGGTCTAACTGGTCTTGAATTCTCAAATTCTACTTTTTTTATGGAAAATGTTAAAACATACCAAATACTTGGATTTAGATACTTCTCTCAATTTAATTCGATTTTTTACTAATACTAAAACCAAGAATTAGTGCATCCGGTGCATTCCCGAATTACGCTATACTGGCTATACTAAATAGTCGATCTGTCTGAAATTGTCTTTGAAGTTTTTGAACTCTATTTTCTGCGTCTGCATTGCATTTGCATCTGAATTTCATTAAATCCGAAACGGCGCCCGGGGTTCTCTCATTATCATTCATTATATTGTACATAACCACAACCACAACCTGGCACATTGAAATTCTCACTATTTCAAGATTAGGAAAATTAGGATGCGGCAACCTGATAAAAATAATTAATATAGAAATATTTAGAGAAAACTATTAGAATTTTAACCCTCCATCCAATCCAAACTTTCCAAACTTGAAAAAATACGTTATCGCTTTTTTGCATCCATAAATAATCCTTCCCAAAATTGTCAACTTCTCAATTTTTCTCCCTCACCGTCTCACCCTTTTGCTATCACTCTGTATCTGTCACCCACCAACCAATAAAAACGAAAACCATTCGTCAATTTATTTTTAAAATCGTTCCAAATTCGTTTTTCCATTTCCATAGAATTCCATCCCTTTGGAAAAATTCGGCAACTCAGGTAGTTGTTGGTTGGGTAGAAAAACTGCAGCGCAGCGTGAGCGAATTATTTATTCCCAATATCCCAATGCTATTTTCCCGTGCGTGCTCGCACCGCGCGCCGCGCGCGGTCGGCATTCTTAACAGAAACCAGACATGAAAATTCGGCGATCCATTTTCACGCGATGACTGGCGCCGCGCGGCGTGGCGCGGCGCGATGGCTATCTACCGGTTGGTGTCCGTCTAGTTTGGGACGGCACGGCAGACACACAGACTGTGACGTCCCACCCGCACACACACACAAAAATTGAAGGCAATACGTTTTTTCCTTTCGTAGACGACGCAGACCAGACCAGAACATTCACTCGTCCAAAATCATCAATCATCAAAATGCCTGTAAGTTAAATTTCATTTTAATTGTACTAAAATTAATTTAAAAAAGTTGAACAAGGGGTCAGAGTTCAATTGGGGAAGTTTGTTTTAAATTTTAGAAAAGTGGATCTACTGTTTAACATGATTTTTAAAACAATCAAAAGAGCCGACCTCACCGCATGGTAGTCGGTGGCCATATGCATTGCAGCGCAGCACGGCTATTTCCATGCACTTTA
>JAQGCB010001964.1:0-12763 GCA_034698835.1 Protaphorura tricampata
GGTAACTACATAATTAATACGTAAATCCCTAGACCAAATGGGAAGCAAGTGGCAAAAAGACACACGAAATGCACAAGATGTTTGATTCACCCTCGGCTATGTCAATGAATGAGTGTACATATACATATACTTTTTATTATATAAAAATTAATTACTATCCATTGAGTAATTAATATTAAAATGTGCTAATTAGAAAAATGAAACAAACCCAGTCAATCCACCAATCGAGAGTGAATCGGTCAAACTTCTTTTAGACGAATTGACCAACTGTCGAATATAAGTATGGGCGCAATCAAAATTCAAGAAAAGAAGGCTAAAGTTAAGAATCCCGGCATAGAGGACAGGGAGACTTAGCCAATGGAAGGTTACACCTTGCTCGCCGAATAAATTCGAACATGGAAAAATCCCTAAAATCCATCCAAGAAAGGTCAAAGGTTTTATCGCAGCCGAGAATGATTTCGTAGCAGCCATGTTCAAGGTAAAACTTGTACTGGACTGGAGGTTTTTCCAAAGAACCACGCTTAATTGCATTCCTTGTTGTTCCCATGTTTTATTTACATTGAAATTTTTTGGGTGTGGACAAATGGATGTGGACTTTATTTGATTCAAATTTTTTTATACCTGCGCTTGACTTACCATAAGAGTGATTTTGTACTTATCTTTTAAGATTGTATATGGACGTGGAGTCCAAATATTCGCAAGGAGTGAGTGGAGAGCTGTGCAAACAATGAGAAATGTACGTGAGCACACATGCATGCACCGATCAACATGACCTTGACATTTTTATTTATTTATTTGACTTGATGAACGATTGATACTATAATTGATTTATTTGACAAAACCCAAGGGACATTAATTCGTACGTCCATAAGAAAACCCACAAATAGATTGTTAAATTACGGTGCAGCTTATTTTTATTTGTTTAATATGTAAAGTTATCTTATTTACATTGACATAACCGCTTGACCTTAACAATATATTCAAGTAACCACCGACGTAATTTGGGAGCATTAACCTTAATGAAATTAATACATTTTCTGAAGGCAGATGGAAAATACTCAACAATCAAACTGATTATACAGAGAGCAACACACATCAAGTACACTAAGAATACTAATTGAAGATTTGTGAAAAGTTGTCTTTGAGCTTTCATATTACGTGAATCATTGTACATTCTGATTTCAAACCTTTTCTTTGCGTTTTTCTCTGCCAAACGACTCAAGAAATTATGAACTCCAGACTGAAAATAAATTTGAGTCAATTTATGTACTAATTCACGTTCCCATGAATAAAATGCTGTTCCGAATCCATTTCCATTGCTCATAATTTGATCCCGTCCTTTGTAAATATACTTATTCGTAGTGTTCCCAGTGTCTACTAATTTCTCAAGCCAAAATCGTTCCAAATTAATATCTGTGTCCGCGTACACAGATTTATCACATTTTAAAATTTCAGTTTCTATATTTGATTGACATGACAAGATTTGAATTCCAGTCAAAAAAGTGTGACTATAAAAATGCCATTTCTTGGTGCTTACTTTGTTCTTAAGTGACAGTGGCATTTTGTCAAAATATCTTAACCCCGCGGCAACACATGGTGACAAATTAATATAGAGAATAGAATACAATTCTGGTAAACCATTATTACAGAGATCTACGTGGGTTTCGACAGTAGAGGCAGGGAAAATTGAATAATTAGCTTCATAAACATCTTCTAAAGTTTTGAGTACACGAAGCGGTGCTGGTGAAGTGATTTCAGTGATTGCAATTCCTTTGTACGCATTCGTCAATACAATACACATGAGAAATATTGGTCCAAATGCCAAGAAGTGAAATAGCAAATGTTGAGTGTGTTTTGCAATAGATGGACTCTGTTCCAATAGAAATGTGAGAAGAATGAACCACAAACTGTCATTGCTGTGTTTGAACACAAATATCATGTGTAAAACACCACAACACACCAACCAAGTGACAATGAGTCCAATCCATAGGTTCAATTGAAAAGCAATAAAATAACTTTTGAATGAAAATTCAGTCTCCAAATCCCCACAAGTGATAAAGTTATAACCGACAATGTCGGTTGAGTAAAATGATAAGTGGTCTCCAAAGAAACTTTTTCTAACACCGTCGTACTGAGGTACATTGTACAATGAGACACCCAAATCATGCCTTTCATAATCTTTACCTGAACATAATTGTTTTTCAGGTTTAAAGTCTAAAAGTGAGATGGATGAATTTGGAAACCACTCTGCGATGTATGACGTAATATTCCCATGCAAATAAAGAAATATCGGTGGCGTTGGTTGTAAACTGACTTCAATGTACCGAGGGTAAAATTCACCATCCGGAATAGAACCCCGAAATTTTTCCTCTATAAGTCTTACGATTTCAATCTCACTTACAGAATAAATGACTTGCTTGTACATACTGGTGTAATAAAATTCAACATCGGACACTACTTTCCACGTTTTGCTTCTCCAGTATTTTGTTATGTATGTATTCGCTATTTCAAAATGTGAGGGTTCGGTTGGGAAAAGTAGTGTGACTGCAACGCAGGTTTGACCACGTATTTGACCCTGTGCCCAATCTTGCAAATCTTGAACACAAACAAACGAATGAGTACCCAACGTTATCTTTGCATGGCTTAATAGTATTGTAAATATAATTCGCGCTAACAAGAACAATCGGACGATGGAATGGAATGAAATCAAATGTGTTGTATGATATAATATGGGTGGAACAATTTTCAATGTGTTCCAAATAATTATTCAAGTCAAATGCTTCCACGTTGGCAGGTTTTGTGGTCACTCTATTACTCACGGTGTTGGAAATATTGGTGAGGAATTGTAAAATTAGGAGGAAAGCTGTCAGTTTGGCCATTGTATCGCCGGGGTTTCTGTAACTCAGGGAAAACATGCAATTAAGCACAAGAATTGAAACGACAGGTGCCAATATCAGGCGTTTATCAAAATGTTGTTTATTTATCAGCAGATTCTTCTCACAATAGTACAATTCCGTGAGCTGACGTGTACTAAATATGAGTGCTTAGTTTTGGACCTAGAACTCTTGACATTTGTAAGCAATCGATTGAGCTACTCTTTTTCTTGGCGTTCAATGATTATAAAAGCTTGTTCATGAAAGTAGAGCTGAGCAAAATTTTAGCCAATCTCATGAATAAATATGTAAAATGCCTATGGTACGATATTGAATTGTTAACGTTTCAAAATACATACATGTCCATGAGGAGTTTGAGTAAAGGAAATGTATCACAGATGAACCTGTAATCATTCAGCAAAAAATGTATTACAGTGGACTCTCCATATATCAAACTCGCAATATGCCCAAAATATGTACGATATAGAGAAAGTTCGATATAGAGAGACTTTCTATGTATCTTTCTATATGCATAGGGAATTCGTCTGGGTTAGGCATTTTGATTGATATATGGAGGTGTCTGATATAGGGAAGGTTGATATATGTTTAGAGAGTCCACTGTATAATGTAAGCCTTTTGAGCATTTTCTGTAACACGAAGTGATCCTAGGTCACCCAAGGAAAGGGTATACTGTATTTTACAGACAAACGTAAAAAAAAATTAAGGACCGGAATATTTACATGAATTCCAAAGTTCAAACGAGAAATCCGTCTATTATAACATTCTAGAATAATACATATAGCAAGCCTTCCGTTGACCTGCATTCAATGTGTCACTATATACCCCCAAATATAGGCACGTCGACTTAGCCATATTCAAAAGGTCAAAAGTTCAAAAGGTCATTGCTTTGTTCGATCCAAGTCTTTGAGTGAACAAATGGAGAGGTCAAGTTCTTTTTCTCGTCAGACACATGCCAACGATTGAACAGAGAGGTTGTAAAGAAAAACGTCTCCGCGGATAAAAAAAATAGTATCGTGTCGTTGTCGTGTGTGTCGGAAATGGATCGCGAGTACCGGCGGGAAATGAACAGGAGGAACCCAATGAATATTCAAATGAATTCAACGGATGAACAGGTAAGGTTTATTTTTTTCCTCATTTTCAGCTGGATAGAGATGAAAAACATCTAATGACAAATCAAAAACAAACAAAAAAAACTTTTCTTTTTTTTATAATGCTTCTCTTATGCAACTTTTGAACTTCATATCTCTCATGCATTTCTCTCAAAATTAAAAGCTTGAAAATTATTTCCATTTGAGTTTATTTGCACCCATTCACTCAATTTTCATTCTCATTTTATAGGAATTGCCAAAGTATCCAAATGCTGCACTAGCTGATCTCCTTATGCAAATGCGAAAGCCAAATATGAGAATCGAACAGATCAACGGTCAACGCCGCTACGGGCCACCAGCTGACCACATTGGACCTCCACCGCCGAACGGTAAGAAATTAAAAGTTGAACCTGCCTTGATCGACCAAGATGCAACGGTGGGTTTGGACAACCAAGAATTTGTATTGATTGTATTTGTTTAATATCCAGGGTGTGAGGTTTTCGTGGGAAAAATCCCAAGCAATGTATTTGAACTGGAATTGGCCCCAATTTTTGAGAAAATCGGAAAAGTCTATGAAATTCGAATCATGATGAATTTCAGTGGACAAAATCGTGGATTTGGATTTGTGAGATACTACACCCCGGAAGAAGCAGACGATGCTGTTTTTATCCTAGACAATTATGAAATTCGTCAAAGTAAGTTTTATTATTTTATGTCATCCTTTCACTCAGCGATACAGTTTGTGTTGAGTTTCAAACTTGAATAATTTTTTCATAATAGACGTGCATCTCGGGGTGACCAAGTCTGTTGACAACTGTCTATTGTACATTACCAAAATTCCACACGAAAAGAATGGAGACGAAATCCTGGAAGAATTGAATGGAGTGGGTCTACAGGGAGTCACTCGTGTCATTGCGACATCTGGTGGAGGATGCGGAGGAGTTGCCTTTGTTGATTTTGAGAACCATCGGTAAATTCATACAAATATTTTTAAAAAAGTATTGAATTGTAAAATTAACTAATGAAATGTTTTTACATATTTGTAGTACTGCATCAATTGCTCGACGTTCTATGATGCTTGAAGAAATCCGTTTGTGGGAAAATGTCGTGCATGGTGAATGGGCCCTACCTGAACCAGAGGTACGTCAGAATTAATTCACGTACTCCTTGAGAAAATTCAGTAGAATAATTCCTCATTCTGAAACCTTAGACCCAATTTTTGTTCGTGAGGAATTTGGCGGAAGTGACGTCAGGAAATCAACTGATTGATTTATTCAACGCCAACTCTGGACACGGTGTCCGTCGTATTTCAAAAATGGAGACCACCGCTTACATTAGCTTCCATACTCCTGCTCAAGCACAACATGCTAGATGTGCTCTGGACAAGTCCACCCTGGATGGACATCGTATTGACGTATTGACTGTCCATGGGGATGAGGAAATGATGCCGAATGATAACAGCCAAATATTCCAGGATCAGCATGACATTCCATGTGAAATTCCAATTCCAGGATGTCAACAATTCTTGGAGTACCAGCCGTTCGCTACTGTTCCAATAGTACCTGCACCACCCAAGACTCACTTTAACCCTGGATACCAATTCCTGTACGTCCTTGTCTTTTTTTTATCCTTATTTATCAAATCCAAATTAAAGTGAAACCTGTCCAAGCGACCCAACACGTGGTTCAAACGACCCATACTTTTTCGACGGACGTTTTTGTCGCATGCATTTTGACATGTTTCACAATTTTCTTATCACTACCGTAACTGACCTATTAGAACCCGGGGCTCGAATACAACCCGGGTCAAATGCTATGATCTTCCATAAGAGCCAATGTATTCAGTTGCCTCAGAGCTCGAATACAACCCGGGTCGCGAGGCGGCAATTTTGAATAGAACCCCGGGGTTTTAATAGGTCATTTACGGTATCCTCAAATCTCCTATCCTAACTTTCCAAATTGTTCAAAAATTCCTATAGACCTGTGACCGCTCCTGAAATTTACCAAGGACCACCACTCTTCATTCCTATTCCCAGCATGATGCGGATGACTTCGAATGGACCAACTGCCAATTACGAAAACGATGAGGACAAACCAATCGATTTCAATGATTTGAACCAATTTGAAGAGGTATTTTATTGTTTTCAAACTAAAACCATCTTGTACATTAAATATAACACGAAGGATACACCAACCATAATATTTTTCTATTTTTAATTAACTCGACAGTGGTGTGAGCTGAATGAGGAATGAGTTGATGGCTGAATCGAATCTCCCTACGCAGCGCGCCGTAGTATATAGAATTTCAATCAATTAATAATAAATGTAACTGATCCTGTCTCTTAAATTAATAAACTGATTTAAGTATGAATTTGTTCGCTTTGTTTACTTGTAGTGTGAATCGTATTGGTTCATTAATTTTTAATCCAATTCTAAAAAATAAATGACCATTACCGTGACCGTCCAATCCTAATAAATAACCTTCTTAACCCCAGTAAAAGTAAGTAAATCAATTCACGTCTTTTGGCATGTACGAACTTACAAAAACCTACACATTTTTTATAAAATACTGGTATACATTCGTAAAGAAACCCAAGTGTACTGACCGCAGCGCAAATCAAAAAAGCTAAAAATACAAGAAGAATATTCGTAAACATTTGCCTTGGGGTTTTCTTATTTTGGATGTCCCGGATAGCCTTACGCTCTTGCCTGATCTGTTGTATTGAATTTGCAACTCCATTCCAAAATGAGTGAATCCCGGAATGGAGATATGTTTGCATATGTCGATGGACTAGAGGGCGCTCCAAAGAGAAAAAATGTGTCTCAATGCCCGTGACACTACTCAGAATTCCAGACTCACCTTTGTAGAATATATTATTTGTATCTTCATTTAATTTACTATGCAATACATCCAAATTTGAATTTGTGTCGGCATACACGTATTTCCCACACTTGAGCATTTCATGAATCAAATCCGTTTTCGGTTTAGTACATGGTATTTTTCTCAGTCCGCTATTTGAAATGTATTCATAAAAGGTCAATTTATTAGTAGATTCTGGTTTAGAAGATAATTTTGCACTCAAACTATCAAAATATAACTTTCCTGCCGAATAAAACGGAGATAGAGTAAAAAGATACTCGTCCGGAACTTCGATTCCATGTGAGTGAAGTGATGAGCATGCATAGTCTGAAAATTCCTCGTACGGAAATGTTGATGTTGGGATTATTGAATAATTAGCGTCAAAAACATCTTGGAAAGTTCTTAATCCATGAGATGGTCTTGGGGATGTGAGTTTCGTGATAGCAATTCCTTTGTAGGCATTCGTTAAAACAATACACATTAAATAGATTGGTCCGAATGCAAAAAAATAAATGACTAAATGTTTGATGCATTTAGACAATAGGGTCCTTGTTCCAATAAGACTGCAATTAGTATGAGCCATGCACTATCCTTAGTTCTGTTCAGAGTAAATATCCCATGTAAAATCAAAAAAACAAACCATTCCCCAAGTTATAACTAATCCTATCCAGAGGTTGAGTTCAAAAGCAACAAAATAATTTTTGAAGGAAAATTCAGTCTCAATTTTCCCACAAGCAATAAAATTATATTCGACACTTTCTGTAGGATAAAATGATGCACCGCCACCAAAATTCATTCCGGTAACGGACACCATCTGTTGCATTTTAATATTGAAAGTAGTCAAATCGTACATGCTGTAGTAATTCTTGAGTGGACAAGAATTCTGGGCGGGTTGAAGGGACAAAACTGAAATGGAGGAATTAGGAAACCTTTCTGCCACATAGGATATCAAAGTCAAACCCTTGAATTCAGATATTGTACTTTTTCGTAATAGTTGAGTGCTGAAATGAGAGAATGGATTCTGAGGTGGACGGCACGCTCTGATGTACAATTCCATACCAGGTTTCTCAATATTATTGAATGTAATTTCAAACTCTGCTGCTGTTGTAAAGAGAATGTTTGAACACAAGGATCCCACGGCATTATAATACAAACTGTCCAATATCTGTCTCGATATAATTCCTTTGAATTCATAAGGGCCCGACAAAAATCTACACTTGTGCACGGATAATAGATGTAAATGCAGATGATGATATTCCGTTGTGTCGCTATTAAATGGGTACAAAATATTGGCGGGGAGGGTGGTAATCCTTCATCGATCATAATGTCACTCGCACCACTTTCAACGTTTCCCTTGTAAAAGCTGAGAACGTTCCGTATGCTTTGAGAAATGTCACCCGAGTAAATGACTTGTTTGTATATATTAGTGTAAAAAAGTTTATTATAGGTAGTATGATTTGAGCATGCTGGATTGATCTTTGACCTCTGCGGCGTAACCAACAGATTGCTTCCAATATGTAGTGGTGTATGTATTCGCCATTTGAAAATCTTCGAGTGAATTTGGAAATAGTAGAGTGATCGCTGCACATGATTGACCTTTCAGGTGTCCCTGAGCCCAATCTTCTAAACAAAAAATTTGTTTAGTCAACACGAACTGTCTGACACGAACTGTGCTTTTTCAGTAATGCTTTGCCCACAATAACAATGGGTGCCGTTTAAACCTCAGCTAAATGACTACAGTACTCAGCTAAATGACTACAGTACTCAGCTAAAATGCTGCAGCCAGTAGCTGAAAAACTGAATTCTCAGTCAAAATTTCAAAATGAGGTCCAGAAAGAAGTTTGCACGTGAAATAATTATATTGACATCTAAATAAATACAACAAACAGCTCATAAATTCAACCCAGAACCAAATGACTGATTAGCTCAGCTAAATAGCTTTTCACACAGTCAAAATTTGAAAATGAGCTCCAGAAAGAAGTATTGCACAGTGAAATAACTATTTTGACATCTAAATTAATACAACCCACAGCTCAAAAATTCAACTCATAACCGAATAATTTTATTTGCTCAGCTAAATATCTTTTCGCATTGTCAAAATCTGAAGATGGTCTTAGGAACTAGAAATAGGTGAGCATTAAACAAACATTAATTCGAGTTTAAATTACTGGCGAACAAGAGCTGCCTTTGCACGGGAAGGCCGTCCTCGTTTTCTCTTTTGACCTAAAGGAACCGTTTTAGCTTCTGGAGGAACAGGAATCAATCGAAGTCTGATCGCTAAACCGATAGAGTGTTTGCATTGAACTTGTTTGAGAAACCTCGGGCAACTGCACTTTGTGTTTTGATAATCCAAGTTTGGCATTGAAATACTCCAAAGAATGTGTTTGAATTTTTTGAAATCATCAAAACTGGCCCACTTCAACATTAACTTCTTCCATTCAATCACAGCTTGAGTAATGGGAACCGGTTTATTGTCGATATCTTGAGTTGATGCTGATACGTAATAAATAGTGAGATCATTCATTGTCTTTTCGGAAAGGAGTTTCGTAGTGGTGTGTCACGCGTGTCTGTGCATTGTTCGTTCGACTAGCTTGTTAATTGTGCCAATTTGTGCGTCCGGCTTGTGTGTCCAGTGTCCATGTGCTGCGCAATCGCTTCAGATTTGAAAAAAATAGCTGAGAATATAAGTTGTTTAGATGAGGATTCGTAAAAAAATATCTGAGAATTTAAGTCGTTTAGATGAGGATTTGAAATAAAATAGCTGAGAATTTAAGTTGTTTAGATGAGGAGTTGAAAACAATAGCTGAGAATTTAAGTCGTTTGGATGAGGATTTGAAATAAAATAGCTGATAATTTAAGTTGTTTAGATGAGGATTTGAATGGATTCGGCTGAGTGAACTACTTATTTAGCTGAGGGAATAATATTAACCCTTAATTTTGTCATTAAACTCTAGCTTATCGATCATAAGATTTGTCTTTGGGATAATATTGTCGCTAATGTATCCGATTAATATTTTTTTGAAACTCAATAAATTAATAACTCTTCCTATGAAAAGTAGCCTGTGTCGGTAGTCACTAGTATGGTGTAAACTTTCATCATGAATTTTTTTGTGCTGGACATAAAAATAATAAAAAAATAAAAAATACTCATTAATTGACATAGCCGAAGCTGAATCAAACATCTTCTGCATTTCGTGTGTCCTTTTGAGAGTGGCTTCCCATTTGGCCTAAGGATTTACATATAATTATGTAGCCACCCAAGTAGTAGGAAAAACCAGTGGCGACAAACCTCTTTAAAGCAACCCTGGGACAATCAGGATTCAACCCCCTGGGGAGAGCAGGTCCGAGGAATTGAACCCCAGCACAACGAGATCGATCTGTACACCTGTACTACTACGCCATATGATAGACCCGTGACTATGTTAATTAAAAACTAAAATCTAACTTTTGATCTGTCAACTGGTTGAACCGGTTGTTTAGATTTGTATTCTCCTTGAACCTGGTCTGATCAACAATTCATTGCAAAAATAACATCACATTAAAAAACATTAAAGAATAAATAGACCGAATACCATGTATTTAAAAAATACCGTCTTAAGTAAAACCGTATTGGTAGACAGTTAGCCCTCCGACAAATATTATTCAATCATGCGACAGACAAAGATTCAACTTCTACGGAATGCTCGTGTCAGTTATATTACTGCAACTGCAAGTGGTTTTAAGTATTGCGGAAACGGGATTGTAAATTTTGTAATTACTTGGTTTAAGGAATAAATTAAAGGATTTTAATACAAGATTCCATAATTAATTAGGAATGAACTTGACTTTTCAAAAGTAAACACAAGTTGAAGGTACGAAGTCCCATAATTACAGGTACTAATGTAATACTTCTTAATACTTGCTGATTTGACATTTACTTAAATAATTTTTATTGGAATCTAGGATTGAATTTTAAATGAAATACAGAGATCACGCACCTCGGAACAGATTGTATAATAAAGTTACACAATAAGGCCCATAAGAATAGTTTCCATCGGAATAATCGGGTCACCCTTAAGTATAAAAATCAGTTCATTATTCGATGGTTCGACAATATGCTAAACGGTTAACATTGTAAAACCACATCTGATGTAAATTTATAATGTTGTGCAAATAATTAAGTACTCGGACTGAACGTAGAATGGCGAACTCAAAAATACAATACCGGGAAGTAATTATTTTAACCAATTAGCCAAACTCATGTGCATACATTTACGAAAATGATTGATCGTGCGTGAGTGCCTGTGTTAACGGATTTTTATTTTTACTTTTATTTAGTCATCCTATTTGCTTTAAAGAGAGGTTGGTCTCCACTGCTTTTCCTACTACTAGGGTAACTACATAATTAATACGTAAATCCCTACGTCAAATGTAAAGCATATCGCAAATAACGACAAACGAAATGCATATGATGTTTGATTCTGCCTTGGCTATGTAAAAAAAATCAGTGCATTTTTTTAATCATCAAACGTTTACGCATTGAAGTTTATTGCAGCTGTACCTCATAAGCTTATAAGATAAATTGTCAAAGAAAACGTGAGTGACATCAACAGAAGCACTGGACAGAATTTTGGGTTTTGTCGAATAAGTTTGAAAGAATAAGGATTTCAAGTCCGAGTTTACTTATAATGAATTTTGTAAAGTCAAACTAAATTCGAAACAAACATTAGAAAAATTTGCATAATATTTAGTCAGCTGAGGTAGATAAAACAACTAACCAATTTACAACCTTTGAACATGTGATATGCTACACAAGTATCTGTCGAAGAAAATCGAGGTGATAGGATTACTAGTTGGGGCGCACGGAATGACTACAACATTTTTTGAAGAATCAAACAGAAACAGACACTAACTTTTGTTTAAATTATTATTGATATATAGATTTTGGAAATTATCAAAGTTCCTCTCGTAGGGCACGGCGAGGAATAATTGTAATTTTTCAAAGTATGTATATTCAAATTACATTGTAAATTAGTTGTTTTAAAAGGTTTCTTTACACTAGGAAATTCATACCAGGAATTTTTACCACAATATGTGTGTGACCAACTCAGGTTCTGTCCTCTTAAATAGATTATTACATTACAAGAACAATGAGAAGATCATTTGTCGTAAAAGTAAAATATTCACGAACATCGTAACCCAATTAATTGTCATTGCTATAAAATAAATACTCCTCAGATGAAGGTTGACTATGGAGTTTTGGGTATTTATAATTAAAATACTATTCAACAGAGTGTTAATTTGAAATGGGCAAAGTATCCCTAGTAGTAGAAAGTACTCGAACAGAAAAATCAATTTAACGAAACCAGTGAGTTAACATTGTGTGAGAGATTCAAATCCTCCACACAACGGAATGATAAAATGTCCCGTCGAATTACCACTTTCTTATAGGGTAGTGACATCAGGGAACTAACTTCAAAAAGTAACCATAGTGGGCTGGTTACTCTATGTAGTGAAGTCATTCGGGACCCGCTTGGCTATGTAGAAATAGTAGTAAAACAAAATAGGCACGAAAGGACATCGTGGCGGATACCGAGGGGGTCATCCCATTGACCCCATATTTTGTACAGAGCTTGTCCATGACCTTCCGAACAATTCTAGATGGACACCAAGGCTCTGGAAACTCAGGGGTCCCCGTTAGAGGTCAGTCAAGGTCAGCCGGATTAACATGGGTACCACCTTCGAATGACCTCAAACCTTGCAGAGAGCTTGACCTTGACCTCCTGAACAATGTTTAAATGGACCATGAACGCAGGAAATGTCATCGGTCAGCGCTAGAGGTCACCAACCTCAGCAGTACATTGGAGTTAGTGCTGACCCGCTACATTTCTCGTGTTCGAGGCCCGAGAACATTGCTCAGGAGGTCAAAGCCAAGCTCTCTGC
>JAQGCB010001965.1:0-12762 GCA_034698835.1 Protaphorura tricampata
ATGACTGCCGTCGTGCTCGATAGTGACGTATTTTTCGCATAAGTCCCGCCTTCTCTTGATAACACCAAAAGGCGTAACTGGAGCTACCTTACATTATACTTTACCTTAGTTGTGCGATAAAAAATAACTTTCTCTTCTTACAAAGCCTTCCGCAACGCTCGACCATTCGCCAGTGTATTCGGCCCATGAGAAATGTGCATTTTATCTAAGCCTCATAAAAGGGAAAAAAATGACACCACTTTCACTTCGATCACGAATTTGGCTACAAACCTATCATCAGAGTGCATATGATTTGACGTCTTAAAAAAATTAAGAAGGTACACGAAATGCACGAACTAGAATTTGTTCGCGACGACAATTTCTAACTAACCGGAATGGGTAGTCGTTAAAAAAGTATAGTAGGGTAAGGAATAGTAGGGATACCTAACTAATCCATTTAAGGGGAATTCGACCCTCCAAATCTAACCTACTCCAAGAGAGTAGGAGGAGTCTAGTGAATCAAACTTAATTGCGTTTTCGATAATTGCCTTCCTCGTTGAATTAACTTGACACATTAGTGAAAGAGAAAATAGATAGAAGGATAATGAAATATTCCCGAGTTAAGTTCCTTCTTTGGAATTGAGCCATCCCTTTAATGGATTGTAACAGGTAATTTGTGGAAATATCAATCAAGTTTAGTTTCACTGGTAGAAAATACTTTCTAGAGGAATTCACAACATAAAAACGGTTTGCCGGTTATGATACAAAATACTGTAGCTTTTATATTAAAGTTGAGCTTGACCTTAAATGGCACAAAAGTTTATTGAACTCAAAATGCGATTATCTGAAAATATCGTGTCCCGTGTTAGATAATGGAATCTATTGCATGGTTTTAGCCAGAGGTGATATGAAATGAACACGAAATTCGTGCAACGCTCAAGAAGCCCACCATGTCTTGGCTACCAAATTCAGCTTCGAGCCGAATTTTGTGCATTCATTCAAATTCACAGAGCAATCATAATGTAAAGTGGTTTTTTGAGCACAAGGAAGCACTCTCGAACGTGTGCCTCGAGCATCGGTAACTATCCAGTTCCACATCAAAATGTTCATCTCAACTTTCACAATATCTCCCCAGGGCTCGGTCAGGCTACAAGATTCTATTCCAGGAATTCGTCCCGGAGCCTGGAATCCGTACATTTTCTCCTTCATGGATCCATTCACTGTTAAATGTACACATTGTAGAAAACTATGTAACCTTAGACTAGACTTCACAATCAGTATTTCCGTGTTCAGAAATATGATCAAGTACATTGGCAGTGCATGAGCATTTGTATGTGTTTGTATGTTGTTCCTAATGATGCGTGCACATGTATATGATAAATACATGTATTAAGGTATAAATGGTTATGAACAGGTAGTAGTAGTCAAGGTTAAGAATTTACTCTCAAGCCTTCGTGAGTTGGCGTTTCTTTCCAGCTCTCCAGTTACACTCCAGCATCCACCACACACACATTCCACGTATACACTTGTTAATATTTTTGTGTATAAAATAAATTATTATTATTTAATATAATTCTCTCTTCATTCGTCTCTCTCTGTGTTCTTTTTGCTTAATTTGGGAAACAGGGATATTCATCAATACAAAATATGAGTACTGTCAGTGCTCAGATTTAATCATAATCATCATTCCGGAATGCTCATAAACCGTCGTGTAGAAAAATAAATAGCACCAAAAAATGACAGCCCGCCCGCTCGACATGAACATGGGAATTACAAATACTGATCAATTTTGCCTGTACTGATTTCACGTTTCTTAGAAAATCAACGTGTCAGTTCATTGTAGCATACTAGTGCCAGAAACAACCCTTTGCCGCATCGTCTCATATGGAATCTAATCCTATGGTGCTTAACTATTACAAGGATTTGTTCCTGAACGATAAGGATGTTTTGACGTGGAACAAGATCACATTAACATTTATATCCTTTTAACGTCTAAAAGTTTTCTCATAAAAGGACTACTTGTTGAAAATTTTAAACGGTAGGACGGACAGACAGTCGGTTTTGTCCGGGGGGTCTAGTAAAACTGAAACAGGTCTCCACAGAAGAGGAGGAGAAAGCCTGGCGTGTTTCTGAGAATAAATAGTGAGGATTTTGTGGGTAAATCAGCCAGCTACAGGCATCATCGGTAAATCGGAATCATGGAATCACGGGGAGAGAGACTCAGCACGCATTTTATTGCACGCACGAAGTAAGCACTACGCACTGTTGCGTAGGAGGAAATCGAAGCGTCGACTCAATACATACGTACAGAATAATATTCTAGGGGTTTTGCATTGCACTGTTCGTACTTTCTCCTCTCTTCTGGTTTCCATCACCTCGTGACCTTTCACCAAGTACTTTTGACAGAAACACCTCAGCATGTGGAAAAGTTGTGATTTTACGACAGGAGAAATGGAATGCCATGTCATGGGGAAGTCGACTGTCGACGCGTCCGTCTCACTTCACTTGTCACAACCCGAGGATTCTCGTAAACTTGGAATTTTTATTAACTCAACTTTTACTTTCTTATTTCTCAACTCAAACTCAAACTCTTCCACTCAATCCTACGTTTCTCAATTTTACTTTCTCCCCATACTTTCTCACCTGTAGGGTCATTCAAACATTTGCCACAAGCATGATTAGAATGTCAGAGGCACAGAAGACTTTTCATAATACTAGGGGTACCTTCTCCATGTCAAATCGAAGGCAACCATCAAAGGTGAATGTCAAGCAGACAACCCGTAACAATGTGAACCTTCTCAATGGTATGCTAATTGTATGAACATCTTAATAGTACATCTCACGTTAAACTCAGGATTGAATTGATTTGAGACTCCAGAATTGGCTAACTTTTTTTGGGTCACCCTGCGCCTACAGTAGATCCACCAAATCGAACCCTTGTACGTCGTGAATGAAACCAAATCCACTTACAAGAATTTTCATTTTCTATTCTATGTAACTCGAGACTTGAGATCCGTGGAAATGTAATGTAAAGCGTAGAATAAGAGCTCCACTCAACTTACTTTCCCCTTGGAAAGTTGAGAGCATCCACGACTGCCACGATTACGAGTGAGTACAAAATTCTCACACCCAAAAAAACTTTTGAATTATTTTCCGAGCGGGAATCCTTTAGAAATGTGGAAATTCCAATTATGTCCATACAGGAGGAGCAGGAGAGAAGTCATAGGATGAAAAATCATATTATTTTGTGGACGAGCCACTCAAGTGGAACAAAAGGACTGGGCAGGTTCAATTTTAGACCAAGGGAAAGGCAAGGTTGCATTCCTTTCCCTCTTATGATTTGCTTTGAGAAATTAATGAAGAAAGTGGAATGTTGGGCACTTGAGTTGACTTGGACTATGAAATGAATAAGACTCTACCCTTAATTACTTGAAAGGATTTCACCTCATCTTCTTCCCTCTCTTCCTCCTTTAAAATATCCAAATATGTTCAGAGTGAGTAGGGCTGAGATGTATGTAGGAACTTACGACCAGAGCAGTGCAGAGCAGAGCGTAGTCTTTAAGTCTTGAGTGCCTTGAAGCATTGAATTCACAATGTGATTGCATACTTAGACTTTATCGAGCTTGACACACGACCAACCGCTCCATTTCATTCCACAACTTTCACTCCAGATCATTCATTTGACGTTGCCCCCATCTCATGCCCTCCAATTACTCAACCGACCACTCAGTCACGGTTCTAAGAATTTTTGTGGAATAGGCCCTACAGCAACATTATTTGAACAAATTCTGGGAGTTTTTGGTTTGCCCTAGTATTTTTGGTAGTATTGGCAACCAACCGTTGCCTTTGTAAAACCGTTCTCCTAACAACCGTTCACCTGATCACCGCTCTCCTAACAACTGTTGACCTGATCACCGTTCTCCTAGCAACCGTTGACCTGCTCACACAGATCTCGTAACAACCGGTGACCTGGTCACACGGATCTCCCGACAACCGTTGACCCTGACTCACCTGACTACCGTTCTCCTAAGAACCGTTGACGTGGTTACACAGATCTCCTAACAACCGTTGACCTGGTCACACTTACAGCTCTCCTAACAACTGTTGACCTGATCACCGTTCTCCTAACAACCGTTGACCTGATCACCGTTCTCCTAACAACCGTTGACCTGATCACTGTTATGAGAATCGTTTACTTGACAACCCTTGACTTTAAACCGTAAAACGATTCAAAGGTAGGGCCCGGTCAAAAGTCGAAACCGAGGCCCTGAAAATCTAGAACTGAAACTGGAACAAGTACCAGCATTTTTATAGAAAAACTGGCGGTATACGTATGAAGTAAAATAAAACGGAGTTCATTTCCACTCATTTGACATTAACATTCACACAGTCTCCCTCCAAGTTACTCAACATGTGTTATGCGCAAATACAGACTAAAATTCAAAAACTCATTCCATGTAATTTACTCCCAAGAAAGGATCTTCAACTTTCATCCCTCTCTCTATTATTCCATAAAACCCACAACGTATTCCATTCACATGTAAATGTAATACTTTCATGAGGCTAGAATGCCAGTCTGATCCTTTCAACAGTAGAATACCCATATGCAGGAATTTTTTAGAGAAATTAGTCGTCAATTCCAAAACAAATTGTGGTTTGACCGAAACGTTATCAAACTAACACTTTTTCGGCAGCATTAGCGCTAATTGTCCAGTGAAATGCACAGAAACTTAAAATTCACAATTCAGTGAATTAAAATCATATCTTTCAAGAAATCAGTCATACTCACACTCGCACTGATGACACCTCATGCTAGTAGTCGAAATTCTAAGATGTGACATGAAAGGAAGTTCCCTCCTGAGAATAATGATAATCATGTCCTGTCCTCACTCACTTGTCCTGAGACGTCGTCTTATCTTGAGGACATCAAGTTGAACATGAACATGAACCCGCATCCATTCCATTCCATTCCTCTAAATATTCACATTCACTCCTTAGTGTCCTTAGTCAACTCGTGGTTGGGGAGAGAAAGTTGAGTTTCTCCGATTACGAAGAGATAGGCGGCGGAGAAAGCAAAAGCAACCAACATAACATACATACATCACATGCGGATTCTGGTCTGCACTGCAGAGCCACGCGTTTTAAATTTGCATTGCATATCCGCATATCATCCACTCACCCTTCACTCAAACTTTTTCCTACAATTTCAACTCCAATTCGTGGTCCACATCCTAGTCGGACCATACTTGTTAGTATTCTCTTTCTCTACTAGTAAATCCTAGCATGCCGATCCTACTGATGCTTCCTACACACATGGTACCAAATATTCATAATATGTAAAACTAGTCAAACGTAGAGTGAGCTCCTCGAACGGAGACTGTGATACCTTTATATGGCAATCATTTCTCAATTTTCATGCGCTTCGGATTTCTGAAATGAACATGTATGGGATCAGCTGAACGATTGCCTTATAATTCGGCCCATTTCATTTGGATAACTCATAGGAATAACCCATGCATGGAGTCGTTCAAACGAGCCGCTGGCTGAAGTTTATATTTTATACACTTTGACTTTATACGAGAATATGTGTATGAGGAATGCAAATTTTTATGGCTCAATGACAATAAAACTCGCAAAGGTTGGAGTTGACCACTTGGCGTCCGTTTAGAAATTGTATAAGTCCCCAACTAATGGCTTATGGGGAAAAGTTTTGAATTGATGCCGGATAATTGTAAAATTATGAGACAAACACTTGACTAACCTTTCCGGTAGTTTTCGGGTGCCAAGATCGAATTGACATGAGGTGTTATGTGTGACGACTCACTCCTCCTCCGTCTAGCCATCGTGTCCTCTAAGGTCGCTGGTCACCAAAGGGTCAAGTTTCTGGTTGAATTCTAGACATTCTGGAAGTTTGTTTACTTTGTTCCGGTCAAATCGTGTTTGGCGTCCTCCGAAATCTAGACTGGATTTGAATTTTGTTTTCTTTCCCACTGTCCTCGCCCTCGCATCCACCGACTGGGGCATGCTGAAACATGCAGTCTTAAATGCAGAGAGGAGACTTCCATAACTCAACCGTTTGACCTTTCGACAGAGATGGGTCAATTAATTACATTGGTATTTTGTAATTAATCGCAAAATTACAATGACAATTACGCAATTGTAATTAATTATATCTCAAATCCTGTGTAATTGTATTTGTAATTGTCTATGTAATTTGTAATTGCAGTAAGTATTCTTCTGTGTAACTTGTAATTTGTAATTGAAAAAATTCAATTACTTCTAACTTTATTTTCCAAGGCTTTTGTGAGCCTAATTCGTGTAATATTACTCTTATGTTAATTTTAATGATTTTATACCATATATTAGTCCGGAAATACTTCAGAAATTGCTACATACTATTTTATGTGGCCAATGAAACGGATTAGGCTTTAAAGAAAGTATAGTACATTAGCTTTAGAAATCCAGTTTCTAGAGATCAAATAGGATTTTCGTCTTAGGCATGCACATTTGAGACCTGCATATGCTGTATCGTATAAACTCCAGTGCAATGCACATTTTCAATCTTGGATCAATACGCTGTACTAGCTGTAATCAGCTCTTTAGATCTCAAAGGTAGAAATTGTAATCAAAATAGCTCTAGCTCGGATATCCCATATGGCAACGGAATGGAATGGTATGGGTGACTTAATCGAGGGCAGATTGGAGATAATTATACCTCTCATACTTTCCACCATGCTGTGCTTACCGTGTACTATAAACTATACTATCAATTGCCTGCCATATTGCAAATGCACATGCACGCTAACCGATAACCTGGCCAGGATTCTGTCTAATAATCCGACGACCTATGGTGTACAGTATTGCACTGGGCCACGAACAGTTTTACTAGAACTGCGAAATGAACTTTTACATCCGCTTCCGCACACACACACGTAAATGCCTTGTACTTGTTTGTACTCTACATCATGTAGTAACATAACGTAACATAACATGAATGGTGCAATTCAAAGTAGGTTACGACACTGAGAGTTTACACAACATACTCCTACTCATAGTCATACTCTCCTAGAAAATTACCAAAAGGACTAGGACTACACGCTTACGCTTCTAGATACTTTTAATGTTCACAGGTTAAACAAACCGGTGTCTACTCTAAAATGTAGAGTCAACTATGTATATGATCCTAGTTCGAGCTATTAGTCACCTTGCTTTAGCTATTCGCTATTTCTGTGATGTTTTTCATCTCATCATTTTCAGATCTTATCTTTGTGTCATGCTCCCCTAGACTCTTCTAGACTAGACGGTAGACTGAGAAATAGTCCCGGCTCTATGTTTTCTCTGCACGGGGTCACAAATTGATAGAAAGCGAGGTCGTCATTACCATCAGACTAAAAATTATAAGTTCGATTAATTTGTGAATGAATTGGGCAGAAATTATGATTTCGTCAAAAAATGTACAAAGTATTAGGAGTAGCATGCAAAATATGTCGTGTGGGCCAAAACATGTGTCTTCGAAGGGCCCGTGATTATTGGTAAGTAGAACCGACTCTGATATGCGGGGATGAAGTTGGTAAGCGAAAACGATAGCATAAGCGATGAGAGAGTTTTTTGGGTCCATTACATTGTAGAAATAAGAGTGAGTGGAGGAAAATGTAAAAGTCACGGTTCATTAGCTGCGTATAAGGATGGCTTGAATATCCAAAGCTAACCTAAACAAGGAAAACGATGAAAAACTCTTCTTGGCTTCTTTTCCGCCGCGGCGGAAATTACACAGATCGTTCGTTCGTTCGCAAACTTAACCAAGCTAGAATAGAATAGAGTGAGCAACTTCCGGGCGGTATAGCAGAGCGAAGCGCGAGCATATATGTAGCACCTGATCTCATCGACGAAGGAACATAAGGATGATAAAAATTCGGGAAAATCGTTCCTAGAGCCAATTTTATTGAAATTCCCTAGCTTTAGCTTTAGCTCGAGCTTGGATTGGAATCAAGGCCATGTAATAATAAATAATAGCTTGATTCAATCAGGATGGGTTTTAACTCAACTCAACTCAAGTTCTAGCGTCTCCTTGACTTAAACCTCCGCTAGGGAAGTCAAGGCAAAAGGCGAGGCTCAGAAGAAGAACTAAAATCAAAATCTACCTTCCAGGAAGGAAAGGAATTCCTTCTTTCACTCAATTACGATTCCACGGGGCTAAGGCTGACTCACGACGTATAACATAGGCGCATAGTGTAGACAAAGCTAAGCCCTTAGAGATTCCAACGTTGGACTGATGGGAAACTGGAGAATTCAACAAGGAGAGTGACTAGAGAACAGGGTGGGTCATAATAGATTCTGTTTAATACTTTATGCAAAAGTCAGAGCTTAGGTTATACCTAAATAATTCCTCAAAATTCATTAATAACGAATATTCGCAGCATCTCTGGCTTCTGGAATGTAAGATAATCAAAGAATTCTGCATCCGTGGAGCCGCAATCACAAATGTGGTTTGTATAATAATTCAGAGCATAAAATTCTATCAAAACGTGCATCGCCTTTACTTCCGGAGCATTTAGTGAATTAGTTATGAACGACCCTGTACACACAAGGAGACACAGGAAACTGAAGACTGGTGGGAGCGTTGGTTGGTAGATCCTGATGGATATCTCCCTGACGACTCAACTCAACTTCTCTCACTCACGATCAATTCTTCATTTTCTTCAGTAGGACTGCTGCAATGTAGGACTAGGAAATAAGGAAAGAGGAAAAAAACAATATATCTAAGGGTTTCTGGTTTCCCCACCAAATTAATCATAGCTAGCTAGGTGGAACAACCCACCCCAACCGTCAATTTCCTCACGGAATGAATGAATGAATGCATACGTAGATTCAAGAGACAATCGGATTGATGAGAGTGAAAGAAAGGCTTAATTCTCTCTCGAGTGAAAGAGTGAAAGGAGGACTTTCTTTCACTTTCACTCAAGAGACTCAGAGAAAGTCTTCAAAAGGTAAGGTAAGGTCCTGAGACCAGAATAAAAAGAATGAATACTCCTTCAATCTCAAATAATAAATTCACACAAATTATTCTCTCCTTTTCTTGATAATTTAGCACGTGTATAGTCTTAAAAAGATTTCAAATGTTAACTTTCAGATTTTTGTTCTGTAACAATAGGAGTAGGAGTCGGAGTTGTAGAGCTAGAACTAGAACTCGAACCAAGATCACGAACCACTGAAGAGGCAGGACTCTGAAGTACTTTTCTTGACAAACGCATCCCTCCACTCACAGGGTCACGACCAAAGTACTTGATTGTTATTTCTTGTCCAACTTCAAGTCCCAACGCACTTGGGTGCTGTATCTATAAGAAAAAAAAATTAATTAGAAAAAAAATCAAAACCCTTATTTTTCCGTAGAGAATGGGTTGCTTTTCATTTAGCCTAAAAGAGTTTGAAATCATGTAGATCTTTTCGTTTCATTTTTAGAAAGAACTATAAGTGTTTCATGTTCCACTTTCATTTTCTGGAGCTCGCAATAATCGCCTTAAATAGAAAATCCAACTTGAAAGTCGAAAATGAAAAGGAAGACGATAAAAACTAATAAATGATAAGGTTAATGAATCCATTCCTTCCTACCCGTCACGACAATGATTGAGTGAAAAAGTTCTCCTAATAAATCTAAAATATGAATGTTAACGACTCGTACGGACTGTAAGCCGTGGTTACTCAGTACTCAGACAGACAAAAATAAGAATTAAAATGGTACACACGTGATGGTAATACTTTGAATTGTTTATGACATGACGCTGACGGACTGGTTGAAGGGACAAACCTAATAGAAAGAAAAGAGAAAGAGAGTGTATCTTTTTCGAATAGATTTAATTAATTCTTGTACGTACGTACATATGTATGTAGTACATACATGACTCATCCACACGCATTCACGTTTCTATTTACTTTCTTCTCTTCGACGTTGGCCAGAATGTTCTGACGTCAAATAAATAACTCATTTTGTAAATAACGTAGAAACAAGACAGAGACGGACAGACATAAAACACTATTGTACTGACGTGTGATCAAAGACATAAACCAGGGCTAATATAGAATCCACGTCTTTCCTGGCTTCATTTGGCACAATAGCACTAACTGTCCAAAGGGTCCCACAAAATATACTACCACCTTTTGAAATTTAAGTCAGAAAAACCACAATTGTGTGGTACCCTGTACATAAACAAGCTACAAATGCGTTTAATTTAGGTTTTGTGAAGCGCTTACGTAGAGTAACAAGGGGAAAATAAATTCGGATTCAATTGACAAGCAAACAAAAAAAAAGACAAATAAACTTGAGTTACTCTTCGTTGGTCGAGTTGAGAGTTGTGGAGAAGGACGGGTTGCATGGTAGGGTACAAAGTCACCATCACTCCAATATCACGTATCTCAACGATTTTTGCAGTATAAATCCCACCAAAATCCAACTGTGGGGTTTTTTCTTCTCGTAAAAATATTTCAATCATTTCTTTCGCTTCATCCAAAGCCAATTGGTTTGGAGCGAATGCATTATAGTTCGTGTCGTCTATTTGTGTTATCTGTCATTCAATCAAATCAAATTAATTTTAGATTAATTTGTCTACATACATGTATACAGGGTGTCCCAGAACAGATGGTTCAGAATTGAGCAGAAAATCGCGAAGGTCCATATTACATTTCGAGTAAATCAGGTTTCCTTACCTGAACACCAGTTTCTGACAAAAGTCTTTTCATATTTCTTCCACCGTGCCCAATAAACTTGACACGATTATGGACAGGAACTTCTATTTTCTCAGAAACAGGCCAATTATCTTTCTTTTCGATTCTAAAAAGAAGATAGCGTATTAAGTTCATAAAAAATTGAGGTCATGACCTTAAAATAAAAATAATTGTATTGTACCTTGTCCTTGAGATTGTATTTTGCATGATTCCTAAGATTTCATTTTTAGCTTCACTGGCCATAAGAACTGCCTCCATAACAACTTTGAGTGGAAGTCCTGGGATTTTAATGTCCGCTTGAAGGGCTGTAATTCCTTTTTTAGTCCCAGCCAATTTAAAATCCATGTCACCCAAGTAGTCTTCAATTCCCTGGAAAATGAAAGAATCATGAGTACTGATTCTGATTCTTTCTCGTACATTTGTAGGAGCATGATTGTTGGAACATTCTAGTTACGTAATGGATATTGTATAAATATAAGAACTGGCTGAAAAATAAGTAAACAATCTCCCCCCTTTTATTTGATTTTCTTCCTTTTTTTCTTCATTTGGAAATCTATGTAGTCCTGGGAAAAAAATTCAATTTCTATTCTATTCCATTCCAAGTAAACGTAAAAGTAAATTGGGAGCGAGCGAGGGCGGACAGGTTATGTTATATTCATTGTATTCTGTGTAATGACACTCAAATCGATTTCCCTCCTGCACTGCACTTGCACTGCATGAACGAGAAGAAAGAAAAAAGGAAAGTTAAAAGGACACGATGTGGTTTGAATGTTGAATTGGATAATTCAAAAGAGTTGTCATGTTCTATCACACATATACATCATCCATTCATTCATTTCCCCACTGACACTTCACTCTTTTAAAATTTATCCAGTCATGTCAACTTTTCATTCCATGGTTTGTATTGTAGATTTACCAAAATGTCCGTCAAAAGACAATACTCTTCCAGATGCTTCGTATCAGAACCGGAGAATTTGCTGACAAGTCCAATTGCAACGCCAGCGACTGGAGCAGAGATAGGAACCCCAGCATCCATCAATGCTAAACTTCCTCCACACACAGAAGCCATGGATGATGAACCTGAACGAAGTCAGAATCAAAAGTCAATATTTTATGTACAAGGTAGGGTCAGGGTGGGTCAGACGAGAATATTTACATCCAGACTCCCCAGGTTTTTGGGGAACAAAGATTAAGTTATGAGGGACCGTGTGCTCTCATTAATTCCGAGAACAGAAGAGAAAGCGAACGGTGACGCTGGAGGCAGAGTGTCATGTTACTCAGACAGTGTTCAATTATGTAATGCAAAATATGAGTCTTACAATTCACAAGAGTGCAGAGTATCACTCACTCCCTTACCAAAATGCCACATCAAATGAAATATGAGGACACAAATTCAGTATTCATGTTTAGTTTAGTTTAGACTTTCATCCACAATCTCTTAATGAGAAATTCGGTAACAACAAAGGCAATTATGTTTGCATAAAATATACATTACTCTAGATACTGTCTCCTCCACTCAACTCATGTCCTGGTTTCTTCTCAAAAAAATTGTGAGACATCCCATCCCACAACCACACATTTCTTATTCTTGTCATATGTACACAATTCCTTAATTAAAAGTAGGGTAGAGCATCCACGGGTTAGTTTCACTTATGAGATTATGAGATATGAGATTTGTGGATCTTCATAATTATTTAAAACCCAGACTTTATCAGTTGAGAACTGAATAAATTGTTTGATATCTACACCAAAGTTGTGCAGAATTTACTCTAAAAACTTCAGTGTCGAAGGTAGGAATTGAACCCTGGGCCTCGTAATTTTGAGTATAAAATTCAGTACACTGGCGATTCATTGTTCGGATTCTAAGAAGTCAAAATTTTAATTAAAAAAAGGTGACCATTCTTACCATTTGACTCGAGGACTTCTGAAGTAAGACGAATTGTGTAAGGAAAATCTTGAGGAACAACTGGTCGGAGTGCTTTCTCAGCCAAGGCCCCGTGACCCATCTCTCTTCTTCCAAAGGACCCTGCTCTTCCAGTCTCATTCGTGGCATAGGGAGGGAAC
>JAQGCB010001966.1:0-12760 GCA_034698835.1 Protaphorura tricampata
AAACAAAACATAATATTTGTAGGAATTTGTACTGGCAAATTTGAATTTAAATATTATTCAAATTTACCACCAATCTGGGTTTTAACGATTTCGTGAATATAGTCATGCTCTTCTTTGCTTTCTATGGCCAGCAACAAGCCATTGGTTGATCGGCAACGCTCACTCGCTCCATTCCAGGTATCCTGGAAAGTTAAAGTTTTTTTTTTTCGTTTATGGCCTTAGTAAATACTAGTAATAAATTTAATGTGAATACCGGAGTTGTAAATATATAATACGTCGCCTCGCATGTAGAGTTTCTGCCGTAGGATGTTTTGTTGAAACTGCCTATGTAGGATACACCTGTACCTGGTTTTTTAGAAAACATAATTATAATTTCTAAGTTATGCCCAATATTTTTATTTGATTTAATGTCAATGCTCACCCTGATCAATTTTCATGGGATTGGCATTCGCAATTCCGACGACATGGAATATGGAAACCAGTAGTGCGCAGAAAATCTTGTTCTGGTTACCAACCATGCTTGAATTTTTAGAGTACAAAAGTTGTGATAAATTGGATACCAAATTATATTTTAAGGTAAGACTGTGAATTTAATCGACGACCGAGTTGTATTTATATTAAAGTTACTGCATATGTCCATGAATATCTGACTTTAACCAGTCCAGTATTTTGATCCAACTATTTAAATTATCATCTTTACCTTAACTGGAGTGCTAGCTTAACCGAAGGCTTTAGCTATGAATGGTCCACGTCCTCCATTTGAGCTTAAGCACGCATGTCAATGTCAAATTAATGCTAACGACCTAGGATGTTGTAACAAAAATAAAAAAATTATTGAATGCCGTTCCAAAATTAGTATTCGAGGTCATTCATGTCATGTCAGGAAATAGAGATAAGACTGGTTTTCAGCTAATGTGTTTTGACAGCAAACTCTCGATTAAAATGTAAATTAAGCTAACTGCGTACATCCGCAATACTTCAAAATTGAAGTATTGACAAAAATGTTCAATTTAGAGCTGGGCATTTCACATCCCACGTTAGAAATAACAATTAAATCATTATACCTCGTATTCATTATCTCAATTTCCTGAGAATTTATTTTACTTTATATATTGGGACTGTCAATCCCCGTTTGATTGATCGAATTATTGTCTAGTGTACACAACACTGATTAACCGCACGAGGCTTAGTCTAGGTCACTACGGTATCTATGATTTCTGAATGATACTCAAAGGGCAAAGCTGTGCCACGACTACAAGGACCTTGATCCACCAAGTAAATTTGTCTGGTGCAATTGCATGCCCTGGATGACTTGTAGAAATTTTCGTGTTGAAATTAAACCTTTTCAAAATAAAAATGATTGAATTTTATACCCATATATATAAGCCATATGGAATTTGGATGAAGGAGCAAGTATTAAACCTAGCCTGGGCAAACGAAATCTGTGCATTACTTATTATTATTATTATCATTTCACAACATCCCGTAAATGGGTCATTACGTTGTTACAAACATACACAATGATGAATGATAAGTCAGAATATATATATATGTATATAATATAATAATACTTCTCCCATACATTGCAATATGTAGAGTTAGGGATGACATTTCTTGACCTCTGGTAGGCGCAATCATGATTTCATCATGTGCTATTCAATCGATTCATTATATCTGGCAACAACAAAAAATGTGTGTGATATGATATGGGTGCTCGTACATAAGTAATGACTATCCCTTGTCAGGTATATTCGTAATTTTCCCAATGTTTCTTGTTCATTTTAAGTAAACAAAAAATTGTAACAGTTAAACGTTCGTATTATCTGCATTGCAAAATACTTCCATCCATTGTTACGGAAAATGACAACTAAATTATATGTCCCTTAAATTAGATTTTGTGACATGAGCTAAGTCGGTACAGAAATGTCTTAGTATTTTATTCTCAATTTATTTAATCCACAATGCACAATCTAGCACTTATAACCTTCATTTGATCAAACAATAGTGGAAAAGTGGTGGATGTGAAGACATTCTCTTGTCTACCTGAAGCAATCGTTAACAACTCCGACGGATAGTAATTACCAATGCCAACACTGTATGCCGTGATTCCATTTAATTTAGCTTCTTGTGCTGAGAGAGCAGTTGCTTGTTGATTGGAGGACAAACCATCAGTAAAAACAACCATCTTGCGTGGAACCCCTACAGGACTGTTAATGAGTTCTGCAATCGCAGCATAAATTCCTAAATGTGTGTAAGTTATACCAGCTGGTTGAGTGATACCCATGATTTCAATATCAATTCCAGCAGGTGTCAACGAATTGGTAATACTAAAAATGATTTCAACATCACTAGAAAAAACAATGACTGTAATTCTGCTAGGTGTTTCGTAAGCACTGGCAAGTGCAGAAATGAAACTTTTCGCTAGAACGAAATCATTGGGATTAATACTGACAGAGCCGTCCAAAACAATGGCTAAATCTGTTTTAGTATCACAGCGTTTAGGTGTGCGACATGAGTCCTAAAAATAAAATTGAATTGTGTAAAGTATTTGTGTTGGTTAATCAAATTGAATGAAAAATAATATTTTACTTCACAAATGTAGCTCTTGAGAGCAGCCACAGAATCTACACGCCAATTTGAAGTAACTGCATCCGACCAGAAATACACAGGGAATGTTGGGTTTGAAATGATTGGTTGATTTGGACCCCAATTTGTGTACCCAAAATGAACTCTGCTTGAATACCATTTAAACGCTCTTAAGTCAAAATATCCAGAAGTCCAAATAGGTTCTAGAATTAAATAAAATATTTAATTCATGGGAAATAGTACTGAGAATTTGTGTTCAATTCAAAAAAAAATTTACCACCGATCTCAGATTTAACTAGTTCATGAATATAGTCATTCTCTTCTTTGCTTTCAATGGAAAGTAACAGTCCATTCGTTGATCTGCAATGCTCTCTTGCGTCACTCCAGTATTTCTGAAAAGTATTTTGTTTTAATTTACAATGACATCCGCGGTATGGCATGGCCAAGCTTCATGGTAGGATTCTAGGATAATTCTAGCAGTAATATTAATGTGATTACGTGTGCCGTCCATATGTAATACACAGACCCACATGTCGAGTCGCTGTCATCCGATGTTTTGTTGAAACTTCTTGTGTAAACTAAGACGTTGCCTAATCATAAAAAACAATCTTTAGTTTTTTGGTACTAAATGCATGTATTTGATTAAAACGTGGAGATCAAGTCACCTTGATTACTGTTCAAAGAACTTGCTGTCGCACTTCCCAGGAAATCGAGTAGTAGGATTAGCAGGACACAAATATACATGTTGAAGTTGGTCTGCACGATTAAATTATAAATAAATGTATTAGTTTTTTTATTTGCTTTTGGTTTGGCTGCAATTTAATTTTACACACAAGGATTTTATTGATGACTAGAGTATTTATATGAATGCTACGGCGTATGTCCATGAATCCACTTGAATTACTCTTTATTTCTCATAAGGGTGAGACACCATGCGCGAGTACAAGAAATTCATTTGATATATGACATGTCATAATTTTCTAAAAGCAGGAAATTCTGTTGAAAAGTTTCAACTAATCCATGGACTCCAAGAACTAACCGATGCACCTCAGAAAAACATGGTGTATTCGGGCTTTTGCATCATTTCGCAACCGTTCCTCGTCCGACTTACTATTTGATTGAGTCAACATGCCAGTGACAATGGTAATTTCTATTTTGTAGCTAATATGTCAATACAACATACACATTGTGCACTTCATGGGAAGCAAGTCAATTTTTATACATGAAATTGCTATTTCATCTAGTAACCCAAGTAGAAGAATACTGCACAATGAGCACGGAAAAGTGCTTTCTGTCAGAATTGGTTGTATTTTGTATACGTTGCAGCCCGTGACTCCCTGAACAATTTTTATGAAGGAACCAACCCGAAATTCGTAACCGTTTAGGAGTAATTAATACACATGAGGGCATGTAAGGTGAGTAGGCATGAATGCTTTGTTCGGAGCTTCCATGTCCCCTGTGTATTAATAACCAAGAGACTACTAGTCATGTCCGGATGGTTCCTTCACAAAAGATTTTCGGGAGGTCAAAATCCAACCAATTCTGACAGAAAGCACTTTCACGTGCTCATTGTGCAGTATGCCTACACAATGCCCATGTAAATCATTTAATATTATTTGGCTAGTATTTAATGCTGTAATAAATCAGTTGAAGTGTTGGTTTCGATGTGTCAGTTTTCGTAACATATTATCTTCATTTCCAGAGAAATTATTTCGTTGCTCGTCAATCCATGATTGATTGATTGATTCAATTGTTGTCCTACGGACTTAAAAAATAGAGCAATCATACCAGAATTGTTACAGGAGATTATAATTGGACCTTGTCCACACATACGTATGTATGAAATGAAGGACATTCTACTGCGTAGATTCCTTGTCCGGGTCATACTTCTGAAGAGATCAACGTGTTAACGGGAAATACAGAAACGGCTTGAAATATATTGTAACATGTAATGTATGAGTAAATTTCGACTCCATGAGAAATGAGCAAGCACTTTATTTCAAATTTCTTTATTCATATAGTACGTATACTCTAGAACTTACAAATTTGATCAACAAGTTCAAGAAAATTTCCAACTGTGAAGACATTCTCTGGTCTACCTGCAGCGATTACTAGCAACTCCGCCATATCATATCTTCCAACACCAACACTGTATCCCATGATTCCATTTAATTTGGCATTTTGTGAAGAAACAGCAGTCGCTTGTGGATTGGAGGACAATGCACTAGTGACCACCACCATCTTACGAGTGACTCCTACAGGACTGTTATTGAGTTGTGCAATCGCGCCGTCAATCCCTGCATTTGTGAATGTTGCACCACCTGGTTGTATAGCACCCATGATTTGTGCATCTATTTCCCAAGGTGACAGAGTATTTTCAATATTAAAAATGACGTGAGCCTTATTAGAATATACAATCAATGTAATTCTGTTGGGTGGAGTGAAAGCACTGGCAAGTGCTGAAAGATAGCTTTTTGCTAGAATAAATTCATTAGGAGTAATATTGCCGGAACCATCCAGGACAATGGCCAGATCTATCTTTGTATTACAGCGTTCAGATGTGGGACGTGGGGCCTAAAATTAAAATTGAGTGCAAATGTTAGAATGTTATAATTTGTTCGAACGAATTCAATACAAATAATTAATTTACCTTGCCTTCCGATGTTTCCTTGAAATTGCCTACGTAAGTTAAGCCTGTGTCTAGTTTTTACGTGAAACAAAATTATTAAATATTTATCATATAAAATATCTTTATTGTGAAGAAAAGGATCACCTTGATTAATTTTCACAGGACTTCCATTTACATTTCCCAATAGGAATACTATGAAGAATAGCAGAGCACAAATACTCGTGTTCAACGCTTTTTCCATGTTTAAAATTTTAGCCCTCAAAAGTTGTAATAAATTGAAACCTAAATTTTGTTTAAGTTCGAACTGTGAATTCTGTTGATGGTCGAGCTGTATTTATACAGAGGTTACTGCGTATGTCTATCAATTCATTTCAATTCCGGATTATCCGGATTTGCGCTAATTTTATTGAGTTTTGCACCCACTAATCCAATTTGATTGATTGGACAATTGTCTAATGGGTTTAATCATAAAAGAGGGATTATAGAATATTTGCGTGCGGAACACTTGAATCCAGCCACGCCTTTAACTCAAGAGTCGAACGGTTCTCCGCCGATCTCGCCCATTATTTTAAAGGCAATATCATGGCGAGCTAAAAATATTTTAGTCGAAAAGAGAATTACAATAGGATCTTCACTGTAAGTCGAGTCCAATACATACAATATTTAGTATAATATCGTTTCCAATCCTCTTATGTTTCGCGATATGTGCCAATAGCTTCCATTCCGGCCGGAATCCCAATGCAAATATTTGAATTAACATCCTTCGCCATCCTGGTTCTCAAACATTCATCAATTTATGCATCGCTCTGCAGTCATTTGTTTCATGCAATGCACAGTAATTGGATTTTAAAGTATATTAGACACAAGAACTACAAGTAAACAGATTGGTCCCTGAAGACAATTCTGTGCATGTGGTCTCAATCAGGAATTCTCAGAATCTTCAAATGTGATATTCGGAAGGACAGGAATAACTGAGTCATGCAAATGATTATAAAGTGGGTAGGGTAGTCACATTTTTAGAGTTATCCAAGAAAGTATAACAGCTAACCAGAATAAAAATGTTTGCGACAATCAACTTTTTGAAGTTAACATTCCTGTTATTACCACCTGTTGTTTCAATTATGACGCCTCATTCAGTTCAGTTAACTAAAACAACCATCATTTCGAATCTAAACTCCATCATAGAATTTCAAGCGCACAGATCATTGGCTCACATTATATTTCTGGATGACTACGATGTCGGACCATTCCAAATCCCTGTTTTGGTCACAGACCTTCGCAAAGTGTTCACGTACAATGAAATCGTCCATGCCACTGTGGAAGGGTGGTTGCCCAATTCAGCCAAAGACAATTGGAAAGAATTCTTTACAAAAGTTAAGATTTATCCAATGTCAAAATCATATGGTCTAAGTCACTTTGTCCTATCAAGTTCAAATCCCATGGTCATGGATTACTGGAAATATAGACTTATCGAAAAAGTATTCAGATACTTTAACCAAAAATCAGATTTCAGTACTTCGGAATTTGATGATCAATCTCGGACATTTGTAAATTTGATTGGAACACCAGAACAATTGGAGACATTTCGTGACCCGGGTGCATTTCTACTCAAACTTCTTCTTTGGAATGTTGTTGAGGTTCAAGAACTGGATGGACAAATTATGATTTCAAGAATTTATAGTGCCAGTGGGTTATGCGGAAGAAAAAACTATAGATACGAACCTTGTCACCCTGAAATTCCACTCCCAAAATACTTGGACCCATTGAACAGAACCAAATACATGTTTCAACTCAACTCTCAAATTATAACCAGTTATTTGCAAGGTATGACAATTCGTACATGCACACAAATAAATGAGTATCTAACTGGTATGCAGAAAATCTCTTTGGAAAAAAATTCAAGTTTTGAAATTTACTGGAAAATTAACTCTAAGAAAGCTCTGGAGGAATACATCATTCCACTGCTGCTTACTGGTCCTCCTCCGAATGCAAGTTACCGTGGTCCGAGGGAAGTCTCAGAATTCTGCCCAATCGGATTCGACTTGGAAAAACAATTCAAAGAGATGGATAGAAAAGATTTAACTTACAAAGCAGTGATTGTAACTGTAACAGGAAGCAATCATTTCAATTTTATATCATGTCACACTCTCGACAATGGGAAAATATCATTCGGAGCTTATTTAAAACCATATATACCACACATATTTGGGTAACTATTTTGGTTATGCTGATCATGACATGGATCCTTTTTACCGTCTCCATGTACTTGCCAGGAAATGAAGCTTTGAGGATCGGACCATATTTTTATCTACCCGCCATTTTAGTTGAACAGAGCATATTCATCCCCATAGAGTGCATAGAACGCTCCTGGTTCAATTTAGTACTAATAAAATGGCTTCTAGTTGGAATTGTCCTAACAAATGCGTACAAAGGGATCGTGACCAGTGACATTTGTGCTCCACGACCGAAAGCCTATGTGGAAACACTGGATGAATTAATTAAACACAATTTCTCATTATACTCGCAAGTGAATCCAGCCTACAAATGGAACTTTGAGAATTGCATGGGTGGCGAAGCGAAGAAGAAGATTTGGAGGGAGCGGTGTATTCGTGGTCCAGTGGATATATTGGAAGTGCCTCCCGAAAATCTATCTATTGTATGAACGGATCACTCTATGCGACCAAGTTTGTGACATCCATAGAATCAATACTTAAGAATGACGTTTATCTAAACCGCACAAAAATCCCGTTCAAGAAATTATTCAACCAAACTACATTTCCATCTACGGAGGAATCCTTTGACAGAATTGAAGAGTCCATTTTTGATTGTAATCCCTCTGCATATTTAGAATGGGACTCAATCATACGAGAAAAATTTCCAACTAGGTTGTATTCTAAAAAAAGTGGAAATTTGTTTATGAAAGGAAAACAACCGTTTTTAGAAACTTTAGAAATTTGGCTCATTGATAGTGGGCCAAGCAAGGAATATTTGTACGGAAGATTTCAAGTCGTTTTACATTCTGGCATCTATTCGTGGTGGTTTCAAAGATTGCAATTAGCCCGCAAAGCCAATGCACGGAAGCGATACTCCAAATTAAAAATTACTATGGAACATGATCATAGACTACCGATTGCTTTGTCTATGGAATCTAATGTAATAACCATTTTCATTGTTCTAATTATTGGGTACGGACTGGCGGGATTGGCTGTAATTAGTGAAATACTTTACAAATTTAGAATTCTGGTTCTTAATTACGTGTTGTATTTAATCACATGCATTATTTCTAGGTGCACATCAGTTTATATAGAATTGGGGTTATTTTTATATGGAATCCGTATAAAAATTCATACATTTTGTTGAACAGCAGCAATAATGCATGCATATATACAGAAGCAAAATAAATTTAATGCAGAAATTTGAAGAAACAAACTTTGTACATATTTTGTGTTTTATTTTCAGAAAATTGTATTTCGCCTTGTCGGGAAGCTCAAAGTTTAGACTGAAACAAAGAAGAAATTAATTTATTACCAAATAAATTTTCAAAATAATATCAATGTAGGTTTAGCTATCAAAATGAGCTCACCTCAATGTGGATTGCAATCATAGAATCCTCAACGCCACCTGGGACGACAAATTCAACCCTCCCGCCCAACACAGTCACAATTCTTCTACAAGATGTGATCACATCACAATAAGTTCCATCCGGAAGTCCAGTCTATTGATCAGATATTGACACATGCATTTTTTTTAAAAAAACTGTCCTTTCACTTTTCACTTCGACATTACATGCGCATTACATGTTTCAAAAAATTTATACGTGTGTGCATTACCGGAACAGAAACAAAAAATTCAATTGGATCATTGTTGATAGCAATGAAACCTCGGTTTCCTCTAGAGAAAGCAATTTGATTGGGTCCAGTCTCTCCACCATCAAACCAATTGTTAACTTCCGTTCCTATTTAAAGAAATGGAGATAATACTTAGGAGTACATGAAAATCAATAAAGAGAATATTTATAAAAAATCTATCTTTTTAACTTACCTTTAACGACATTTCTGAATTTGGCCATTTCATACATTGCTGCCCAACGATGTTCACAGATCCAACCGTTCCCGCAAGATCCGTCTGGATTGATTGTTACCGGTAATGTATTATAGTTTCCGTCGACAGGTGGTCCAATCTATAAAAAGTCCAGAACAAATTTTAGTACCAGTCGTACGTCGTAAAATAACTGTCAATACGGAAATTGTATTTACATTTCCATCTTCGAATGCATAGGATGACATGATTCTGGTCACACCATACGGCCAAGCAAGATTGAAAGCCGTCGCCATTTTGTAAAGCCTTCCTGCCTTGTAGCTCAAAACATCCACACCAGCACCATGTCCTCTTTGATTGTCGTGATTGTCCACGAATACCAATGAGTTTCCATCTGCCACAAATTCCCAGCCTTCTCCTGCAATGCAATGCAATAAAAATATTAACATGATATTCTAAATATTTCAGGTCCCTTAGAAATTTCCTACCCCAATTTCGTAGCCATCTGAGTTGTTGACCATTTCTTTGGCGGAAAATGTCAGCAAAGTACATTCCAGCCTAAAAAAAGTTCAAAATTATTTTTAAAATTAGAAAATGGCTTCCAAAATTTTGGTAGGTTTTTTTTGTGCACGAATAATTACCTTAAATTCAGTCACACGACCCATTGGAAAATAAGGAATCATAGCGTACTCGTCCCCCCCTATCACAATGATCTCTTGCATGAAGAATGCACGAGCCCCAGCTGGGAACCCATGCTCAGTGGGAAGTGAATTCAATCTTGAAAATATGACGCCGAGGTCATCTGGGTTAATGTGTCTTGCCGCATCAATCCTGTAATTATTTCAGTATAAAGTATATGAAAGGTCAAGGTCAAGGTGTCAATTTAATAATTACAGGTGTACACGCATTTATAAGTACCTGAATCCAGCCACGCCATAACTAATGAGTCGATTTATGAATTCTACCATTCTCTCACGAACATGCTCCCTCCCTTGATGAAGATCATTCAATTTGAGGAGTTTACAATTTCTCATCTAATAAAAAATAAATGTGTACGTACACACATTAATTGGGATTCCTCGCAAGGGATGGTAATTGGTAAATTGGTAATTTCATGCCTGTAATTCATCAGTGAAGTCTTCAATGTCACCAGAGGGCGTGGGACAGTCATCTGGTCCATGGAAGTGCTCAGCAGTGTATGGTACGCCATCGTAGCGCATGGCTACAGAGTCAAAGAAAGACCCACCTGTCCCAACACCTGTTCCCCATTCGTTCGTACTCATGTGATTTAGTACCAAATCGACGTAAATTCGAACACCGACTGCATTGCATCGTCTCACCTAAAAATCATACTAAAATAGTCAATATTTTGAAAATACTGTAGCAAAATGTGTTAAAAATTTACCATTGATTGAAATTCTTGTTCAGTTCCTGAGCGTGTCTCTAATTTGTATGAAATGGGTTGATATCGTTCATACCAAGGACGACGATTTCCTTCTACAGAAATAATGACATTTTCATTGGCTGGAGATACCTGTGTATATTTTTGAAAAAGTTATTAATTGAACTAATTAATTAAATTAATTAATTAATTAAAAAGAATTAAAATCGTACACACCTGAACACCCCCATACCCTTTCGGCCCAAGAAATCTTTCACACTCTTCTGCAATATCATTCCATCTCCATTCAAACAAATGGATGATTGTGGTCCGATTCCCTTCAAAATTAGGGTCATGTTGACCTTGGGATATACTTACGAATGCCAAACATGCCAGAACCAAAGTACAGACCTTCATTTTCGACCGAAAGTGTAGGTAAGGTAAGAGTGAGAATGAGAATAACAATTTCTTTCGACAGGATTTTTATTTTATACTAGTGCCCTAGTAAAAAACACGTGAAGATTAATATAATATTAACTATTTCAGTCCACACCTGGATAGAATCTCTTCAAAAGTCATGTGGAATTGATTTGATTTAGCATGAAGAGTTTTAGTGAACACTCGAGAGTTCCACGCGCTAAATTTGTCCTCAACAGGAACCACATGAGAACTCGATCGTTATCTAACAAACTTCAAGCATGGCCACCTGGGCACCTGAAAATGTCAATCACTTTACTGGATTTCATATGTAAGAATTTGCCTATAGTAAATATTGTTTCATTTATAACGAGTTGGAGTTTAACGCTTTGCTTTGCAATAAGAATTGAAGTGGTGTGTGATATGGAAGGCAAAGGATAATACAACTAAATTTAGTGATAGACAAGAGATTGTAAATTTAACACTACATGATTCACTTTATACTATTTAAATATGATAATCCAATTCTAACTCTAAAACCCGACTGACTTACCAGTTTTGATGTTTGATAAGGCAAAAGATATGAACAAGACAAATACAGCACAAAGCAATACAAAATCTAACCTTTTTGCTGACCTGACAAAATATTGTGTTGCAATTTTCTTGCTCGTCTCTTGATTTTTGCATCCTGAGATGACACTTTATTTGCAATGCATTCCTCTAACCCAGGCATGAATATTAATTAAGTATTAATAACATACAGGTTGGATCAGAACCAAAGCTGACACTTTGGTTCACCACAATATAACCAAATTTTTTCATTCAAATTTGTTTTGTGTAAGATTAAACTAACCAATTTGATAAATTAATTTGAAGTATTTTCAACTATAAGGCCAAACTAACATTAATTACGGAATAGCTGAGCTAGCACCTGCCCCATTGCACTGACTGCGTTGAGTTATATTACTAAACTGTCAATCACTTTCCCCGCATTTCATTACTGACAATTTAACATAGTAAATATAGGAATTATTGTTTCATTATTAAGTTAGATTTAGACATTTGGCTTAATCCAGAGGATATACAAGTCATTTTCAATTGTAATGCTGAACAAATTGGTTGCCTGTTATGTAAAATTAACACGTTTGCACGGCGAAAACATCATAATGAAAGTATTGACTCATGTAGTGTTTTCACACACTGGATTTAAGTAATTAATTTGCGTAACCATAAATAATCGGTTTGATAAATTAATTTGAAGTATTTTCAACTATTAGCCCGAACAAACATTAATTCTGTTAGACTTGAGTTAGCACCTGCACCTGCTCTACTGACAAGAGTTTGAGTTATTTGTTCTAAAATTAAAATATTTTTGAAACATGTTGAAACTCGCCGTTTTTGTGTTAGCCCTGGCCGTGGCTGCCACTTCCGGTAGCCCTGCTAATTCCAAAATCCATTCGTCTGTTAAGGCAAATCTTGAAACTTCCAAAACATCCGATATCATAATTGTCATGAAGGAGAGAAATACAGGTGTTCTGGACGAATTTAAAGGACGAGATTACGCAGACATCGCCACCAGAGCAGCTGCTGTTTCCAGCGCCCTCCAGAGTCACGCAGAACAATCACAAGCGTCCATCTTGGAATTCCTATCCAAAAAGAATATTCAATTCAGAAGCTTCTGGATCAACAATCAAATTTTTATCAAGAAT
>JAQGCB010001967.1:0-12758 GCA_034698835.1 Protaphorura tricampata
CTTCGGGCAATGCCTCTGATAATGTAGCCCGAAGCCATTCATTATCTTCCTCAGAGCACATTCCTGACATCATTACACACGACCCATCACCAGACAGAGCAGTCAGTTTCCCAGTTTAAACATGTGAATCTTACAGTCACCCCCTTTCCGATCACAGAGTAGCGTAGTTAATATACAACTCGATTGACCACCAGCGTACAGGAGGGTCTTTAGACCCCCACGCACCGAGCCCTGGCGGATTTTACAGAGCCGAGGAATCGAATCCCCTAATAACGCTTCTAGTCGGAATCCCATACTATGGCGCTATGACGGCTCTGCTAAATTTTTGGTAATTACGTTAGTATTTTTGTTCTAGTGTCTGAGAAGGAGGCCACGAAATTGTTTCAAGATGTTCTGGCAAGAAAAGATCGTGCTGATGTAACTCGGAATGCAATTAGTGGATATCAACGATTCAAATTTTTATTCAGCTTGCCAGGAACGATGGAAAAGAGCATTCAAAGAAGTGAATATGAGATTGCAATAAATGATTATTCAAGAGCCAAGTCGCTTTTCGAGCAACCAGAAACTGATAAACCGGTACAACTCGAGTCGAATTTTTAATTATTCTTTATTCTAGCAAAGTAATCCATCATTTCCTTACGTCTAAAATATTTTGTTGAATTCCGTAGGTCTTCCGTAAATTTCGACAGGAAATTGAAGCGAGAGTCCAAAAGTTAAGAGGGACGCTTCATAATAAACTATTAGAGAAACCACCAAATCCTGAAGAACAACGAATAATAATTGGATATTTAGTGACACTAGAGTGCGACTTTGACCCTGCATGGGCTTGCCTTATGTCTCGCCATGAATTCATTTCGAATACAATCAAGAATTGTTTCCAACAATTTTCAACATCAGACAAAATTAAAGATAACTTGTTGCGAACTCCATCTAAGCAGGAGAATCAGGTCCGTTAAATAAGTTATGAAGTCTTTGGTTTCCTTGTATGAATTCTAACTGTTGACTCGTAGGGTGCACCAGCACAAGTTCAATTTATTGAAGAGCTGTGTCAGGTTTTTATCACATATTTCCCCGATTTCTGGCATTTGGGGATGGAATATTTTGGTGGAAAGTTACCGTGCAAACCAGATATGGGGAAACAGGCCGATATGAAGGTGCCGATTTAGATTGCATATTAAATTTCGTAATCTGAAATTGATGCAGTGGAATTTATTTTTTAATGTCAATTCGTTTAACAGAAAATGACAATAAGCATAATACAACTTTTTTCAATCGTGGCTTCGAGTTGTTTACTGCCGAATCATGTTAATTCGGGTGAATTTGTTTGGACTGATGAAAAGTCAGAGACAATGAATGAATGGTTGGCACATTGTTTAACGGAAATGCGGGAAGCTTTCAGTGAACTCTTATCTTTGGATCCTCCCGGAGAAGTTTTAGATGAATTTAGAAATCTGCTCTTTTCAATAAGGTTTATAAACAATTACTTCTATATACCATACTGTCAAAACCAGTGTTTGTAATGTTTTTAACATGTGTAGGTCGCACGCGTTGACAACAATGGTTCACCAAATGTCTTTAGAGATATCGGAATTATACAAGCAAGAATCATGGATTAGTGAACTACAGGATCACCACGGTTTTGTTACCCAGCTGGTAGGTGTATCAGATGCTTAAATTGTGATCACTACTGCTACTTACTTTGAAAAATTGTTGTTTTATTATTTTAATTAGCCTTCCAAATATGAAGCCTTAGTCGTCGGATCGGCTAAAGTGATTAAAGAGACGTTACTACAAAAATATACCGAAGAGAAACATTTGCTGAAGAATGAGCAAGTCAAAGTTCGGTTGCAGGAAGATATAGGAACTGCATTGGCAGCATTTGCAGACGTAATAAAGCGGAATTACGTATTATTTAGGTAGTTCCGATTCTAATGCGTTCTTTTAAATATGTTGCAGACTTTGGAAATGCTCATATCCAAGAATAACGATTCAATTTCAAATTCACAAACTCCCAAATCGAAAGGTCCAATGGTTCAATCTCAAGGCACTCCTGGGAATTTAGGTCCATCGACGCAATCGGCAAATCTACTTTTAATTCTTAATAATTGTTCCTACACCAAAGAAATCATATTATCCCAGATTCAGCGTGCTTTTATCAAATCCAGCTTTCCAGACTTGACCGGTGCCATAGAAAGAACAAAGGAGGGCATCAATGTAGGTTGACAAAACGTATGTATTACTTACTTAAAGGTGATTTATTAATTTGCCATATATTCCTCAGCTTGTCGAAAACTTAACATTCGCCAAATACACGGAAATGAAATATGAGCCAGTGGTTGGTCAGATTGAACAGTCTATGTATGTTGGTCATTTCGATTGGGAGAGATGTATCGAGCCAACTAATGTTCGGCCTTACGTAACCAAAGCCTTATTAGGAATGATTGAAGTTATCGCTGAGGTAAATATTATTACAAGACAAGATCACGAAATTATCTAGTAAGAGAGGAGTTGGCGACAAGAATTAAAAATATTTTATTTGCAGGTAACGGCAGTTTCGAACAAATTGGTTTCCACTGTAATGACCCATGTGGTTGAGAACGTTTGCGAAGAGCTGACACGACTTTTCTCATGTGTAGCAAAGTTTAATGAAAACGGAGCTCTTCAAGCAACGTTGGATGTGGCAGCTTTCCAAGATACTGTCACCGATTTTCTCACACCGAACTCAAAGTAAGTGTTGTGTGATTTCATACTGATTGGAAAGGAATGCGAGTAATTATCACATTCCTAGCCGGATTACGCATGTGAATGATTTTTTTTGCTTTAGAAATGAAATATTTTGTTTCACTCTTCAAACTATTCTTTTTAGAACTTTCCTCAAGGAAACGCTCGGGTTGATCCCTCACTCTAAAGAATTGATACGAAGCAAGTAAGATTAAACAACTTGCACTTTTCCACCTGTTTCATATAATTTACATTTGGAAATTCTAAGTCAAAAACTCTATTTTGCTTTTCAGAAAGTGTCAGCAGCTTTTAGACGTTTACCGAACCCGCACAAAAATGCAGTTTAGCTGTTTTGTTCTGGCACATGTTCCGAACTCTCATTGAGACAAATCATTGACATTTTTCGAACTTCCAGTTTGCCGACATTGATGCATCGATGGACGTTATTGAACTGTTTTGTTAGTTGAACTCTTGTTATATAAATACTAATACACTGGAGGCTGGGTGGGTAGGCTAACTTATTGCAATAAAGATATATCGATTCTAGTTTGACTAAGTTCACAATACTTGGAATTTGATTTACTAAGGTATCAATTTTACTGAGCTAAAATAATTGTTAAAAGTCGATGGAATTTTTTTGAAATGAATTTATTTTTGAAAATGAAAAGCTTTTCAAAGAGAAATGTGCGCACCCTTTGCAATTAAATAGAGCTTTGTGATTACTAGTAAAGATGAAAGACTCCGGAGATCGAAGTACGGAAAAGACCTGCCTCCCCGCCCTTTGATACCTCAATTTTCATTTGATTGAGTGTCATGTTAGATTCTAAAGGTATATAAGCCACTATAACAGTCAGCTCTCAAAAGTACACGTGCATATTAAAATATGTCCAGCCTTTCAAGCACAGCTTCAAGTAAAGTACGCGTACCCCATTTTTTTATATCCCTTATCAAACGTTACTCTTCTTCAAAGGAACTAGACCAACTTCTAGAATCGGATATGAGTGTGAGTAGTGTCACAGGAAAGAAGTCAAACCAGGAAAATATTTAACTCTTTAGGGGAAACTCTACACAGCAGATTGTTTAAGGTGATCTTACTTCGTTTAAATCAACAGTATTTCAGTTTTCACCCTAAGTATCTCGACAACAAATTCATAAAATCTCGAATCAAAGGTGTGGTTTGGTGAGTGGCGATAACAATATCGCGAATCAATCAATATTTGCATAGCTGGTTTTTGTGTTGCATGCTTCACATTGATTCTCGCCGCATTCAGTATGTAGCCTGAGACAGACCTACAGATGCGTATACAGATGACAATCGAGTTGACTTGACTCAACATTCACATTCATATCTTACAAAGTACAACTGTTACAACTACAACACTACATCTACAATGCAATGGGTAAAATTTGACTTCGGTTGAGTAAAAGAAAATCCAAGACTGAGGGCATTTAGAGAGAAAATTAGGAAAAAAAGAAAGTACAAAGGGAACTTTCTTTTTTGCAATTCCATCCAAGTAACTATATACGCATATATGTATACGCAGACATCCATCAAATTATCAACATTTGGGCAAGGAGGGGGTAAAAACTCAAAGGGAAAGTAAAAAAAAGAGAAGAAAAAAAAATTGCGAATTGAAAAAGATATCTGAAGGTATCCCTTTTGGCGAAAGTCTATCTTTCTTTTTATCTTTCTTTCTTTTGCATTCCCTTATTAATAACCTCTTTGTACTTTGTACATGCAGCGGAACCGAGTCAAACCCAAAGCAATATATTCCTTTCGTTACGGTTCTCATCTTCAGAGAACAAGAACAGAAAAAACTCCGCGTCTCCTTTCCACTTCCTTTTTTTTCTGGTCTTCTTTGATTTCAAAAGAAACACTCACATTTTTAAAATCGTTTGTACTTTTTTACCTTTGTAGTTTGTACTTATTCCTTGGCTGGAGGCCGTCAGTCAGTCTTATGAGGAATTCATAAAAAAACGAATCAGACTGACATGTCAGCAAAAGACGACTGTCTCTTTCGTCGACTTCCTTTCATATCAGTTGTTTTAATTTCATGCCTACTTTCCGAAATTACTATAGACATGCACTTTCTGAAGTTAACATGTGAATTTTGTTGTGCAGATATGTATTATTTTGTAAATTATAATAAAAGTCAGGATTTCTTGGGGGTTGTACGGATTTCCACCAAGACCAAGAAGCCGAATTGCATTGGTTTCTGTTTATCAATTATAATGAAGTAATGTAGAATTCACTCCTCGGTCGAGATTGAGAATGCATGAAAGTCTGCAAAAATAATGTGAATATGAAACAGAACCGAAATATTTGGATTATTCCTAGTTCTAGCGAGTCAAGAAATCAATTTGAATTTTCTTTTAGTTGAAATAGTCTTGGTGCACAAAGTTTTAAGAAGGAACATAAAGATATTTATTCTTGAGAGTTCGAACCCTGAAATACACAAATGCATACACACAGAATATTAAATTGATTCAACTCAATAATTCCAGAATTACATTTTGACTTGCACTTATGAGATGACATGACATTAATTTTCGACATCTTTCGGTAGAATATATTTGGTTGGGTGGAATACTTCAGAATTGTTGTCAATGAACCAGAATTTTAATTGACAAGTTATTCGATCGTACTATTATGCTTAGGAAATTCTATGTCATTAAACCAGAAGTTTTGCATGAAGAATAATCTAAATAAAATTACACCAGCCCTGACCCAAAAATTGCACAAAGCCAGCATTGGCGAATAGAGAAGACAAAATTGGAGAAAGCTTAAAGTCAAAGCTGACTTTCTCTGTCCAAGACTTTCTTTTAAGTTGGCTTCTCAAAGAGTCACCTTCCCTGTGTCCCATTCAACATTTTTTCTTTCATGTTTGTCTTACCCTTACAATCCTTCACTGCTAGTCCGAAGTAAGAACCAAAATTAGTTCCCGGAATCGAAACGGAACCGTGGAGGCGGCTTGTCAAAGAACTGGAGTGGGTACCAGTGATAAGACGATATCGATTGTCCAGTAGACCCATTCTAGAAAATATACCCGTATGTAAATCTGCAATACTGATAACAATGTGAAAGCAACTAAAAACTAAGAATTGGTGAGAATTTTTTCAAAATGAATGTAATAAATAGTCAACACATCAGAATCTCTGGAGCAGAATAAGTTTAACTTATTACTAACGAATCAGAAAAGGTCTTTTTAGTGCTTTTATCATTGCATATCCATATTGACTTTATCAAAACTTTTCGCACCAAAACATTTACATTTATTCATCACTTTCGAATTAGTTGTGGTATTTGACAATAATTTCTTGCCCGGTCTGCAGCTCGTATCATTTTTTTCTGAAAACGATTGTAGACTTTTGAAATTCAAATATTCGCTTATTGATCATAGTCAAATTCTGATACACTCAATGCATTGATTTATTGGCCGTTTTATGAAACAACACCTCACAAAATGAGTTGTGACATTCTGAGACTGCCATGCATCCACCAATGTCCTACCTATAGAAGAAGACATGACATTTTGGTCTTGAGTCTGAGAGTGGAGTGAGTGTTTTGTGGGTCTAGCTAGCTGGTCTGTGTTTGGTCCCTGTGGAAAGGGTTTGGTGTCGCGTGGGGAAAGGTAAAGCCGCCGATGAAAAGGAGTGCCGCTTTGAAGATCAAAAGAACCGCAGCTCAGCTTTTACCATTGACTGACTACACAGAGAGTTTTTGATCAAGCCGCTCCTCCTCTGTATTCCAATTCCAAAGTCCCTCTCTGTAGTGTAGTAGTGAGTGAGTAGTTGTGGTCTCTGAAATACTTTACTCAAGTTCCATGTCCACGAGCGGAATGTCATTAAAGCACTCACTCAGTCAATACCAACCTAATCATCAGCAATTTCCACAAACATATTATATCATGTTTCCCTTTAATTTAATTCTTCCCTTCTAATTCTCCTCTTCTCTGTGGAGGAAAGGGTAAAAGAAAACAAATCTGGGTACTAGCTCTTCAGTGCATTAGATGAGATTGTCATCCTGATGATCGGTGCCTATAGAGTGACAGATTTCATACCTTTTTGGGTCAATGTTCCACAGTTCATTTGACCTCTTTCTGCATGGAGATGACCCTATCGGTTAACTTAAATGGCCAAGTTTTGGCGAAATAAATAAAAAATTCTCTAATTACACCTTCGACACAGAAAGTTGTTAAGTTGTCTAAACTATTTTTAAAATGTGTCACTTTGACGAATTGACGAAACAATGTGTTCTCGTCTATCCGATACGTTTTAGTTCTAGACCTTCCGAATATTACTCTGACCCATTCCGTTCTACTTGGGAATGCCTTGATTATGCTTCCATACATCACAATAATATAAATAACATAATTAATGCACCAAGCGCATGGGATTACATGCTTTCATCACGTTGGGTATTGAATGGTATTTAATATGTGAGAACTTCTAGCGTCAATCCAATCCTCTTGACAAATGACATGATGTAAAAAAGATCAAGTGCAACCTTGTCGATGAACAAAATAATGTTGATTGGTTTACACAACTTCGAGACAACTGCTCTTTTTATCATTTTCATGTAATTATCGCGTGAACTCAAGTGGGATGACAGTTTTCATTTCAGAATTGTCTACTTTTTTGTATCAGCATTGCGAAACTCGAGTTTGTTCGTGCGCATGTAAGTATCTGAGCTCAAAAATGAGATATTATAATGAACAAAAATTACTCAGAACTATTATTGCCGAATTATAATAGGTTCAAATATTTCCAAAATAAGCCGGACCCATTAAATTATGTAGACGGCAGTAATCTTCACCTGTTTGAATCACTTAACTGTTTAGTATTAGCATTAGTACTGGTACGTTATAATGGTTCGCAGGAAATCATTAAATGTTGAATATATTTACGGTTAGAAATACCTTTAGCAAAATACTACATGCAAGTACAATAGAAATGAAGGAGAGTGACACACCACGGAACCATTCATGGAAGTGACACGTGTTGCACTTGACAGTAATCATAAGTGTTTTAGCAAGTAGTGTTCATCTAATTGTTAAGTAAATACAAATTATATCGCATTAGCCAATCTTGACCAGGTGTATATTTTGCACCTAATTATCATATAAATTGCTTTAAAAGTCGACAACTCAATTCATTCCCACTTCATTCGTGGTGTCCAGAGAATATTGTCTATAATCATGGCTAGTCTCTCAATCAAAGGATTTTTATTACTGCTAGTTGTTGCAAATAGCTATACAGTTTTTGGACAAGAAGATGATCGAGACAAATTCATTTATGGTACATTTCCAGAAGACTTCGTTTGGGGATTAGCCACTTCGTCATATCAAATCGAGGGAGCCTGGAATGAAGATGGTATTCAATTTGACCAATTCTGTTCTTAGATCAATTCAATCACAACTTAAAATGTTTGAATTTACTTATGAAATACTTTAGGGAAAGGAGTAAATATTTGGGACACATTTGCCAAGGCAAATGGCGGTGCGAACATTCAAGATAGAAGCAATGGCGACGTGGCTTGCGATTCCTACCACAAAATTGCCGAAGATGTGAAACTTCTCAAAGATATGGGGGTACGCTTTGTCCGTTTTGAAATTTTGACAAAACTAAAATTAGAAATCATGAGGTTTCATTAATATAATTTTATTAACTTAATTCCAGGCGGACTTTTACAGATTCTCTGTGGCTTGGTCAAGAATCCTGCCAAAGGGGACCGTAGCCGGAGGGCTGAGCATTAAGGGCTTGGAATACTACAATAATTTGATCGATGCATTAGTTGAGGCCGGTATAACACCGTTCGTGACCCTTTATCATTGGGATCTTCCCCAACCGTTAGAGGACATCGGTGGTTGGTTGAATGGAACCATTGCTCCACATTTTGCAGACTACGCCAAATTACTTTACGCTACTTACGGAGATCGTGTTAAACATTGGATTACTTTCAATGAACCGGGCGTATTTTGTGGACTCGGGTATGGTGATGGGTATCACGCTCCTGGGGTGAAGGATGACCCATCCGTGAAACCTTATCTATGTGGTCACACGATGCTCAAAGCTCATGGCCTGGCTTACCGAGTCTACGAGAAAGATTTCAAGCCAACTCAGCAAGGAAAAGTTGGAATCACTTTGAATACCAACTGGAATGAACCTAAAAATGCCAGTGATCCTGATCATGTCGCTGCTTCCGATCGTGCCTTGCAATTTTATGTAAGGATCGACCATTTTATAACCTTTGCGCGATATTTGGCCAAAGCTGTAAATCTCATTCAGATCAATTCATTTGCTTTATGTACTGTCTGCTGATTTCAAATGTTGGTAGCGATTATCCGGTTACCAATGTAGCTTGGCAACGTATATAGACTGATCCCGTCCTTTTTTTATCACACTTTCCTACAATTCTTTTCTCCTTTTGTAGTATGGTCAATACGCATACCCACTTTATCGAGGGGAGTATCCACCAATCATGAGAGAATTAGTTGATGAAAAAAGTGAAGCTGAAGGTAGACCTACATCTCGTCTCCCATCTTTTGACGCAGAATGGACACAAATCATAAACGGTAAGAGAATAATATTAAATTAACTGACCATAATATTGTTAATATATTTGATATTAATTATTGGGATACTTTGAACTCATAGGCACTTTGGATTTCCTTGGTTTGAATCACTACACGACAAATTACATCCTTCCTTCCCAAAACGGCGATAGCAACACAAGCGGTGAAAATGATCCCGAGTGGGAGGACACGGCAGCACCTTGGTTGAAAATTGTTCCGTGGGGATTCCGGCGGCTACTAAACTGGATCAGTAACGAGTACGTCTTTATTCAATTGAGAATTAGTTGAATCAGTACACGGTAAATAATTTGAATAACCAAATGTAGATATGGTCATCCGGATATTTACGTAACGGAGAACGGATCCGCAGACAGAAATACTGACTCTGTCAATGATGAGCAGCGTGTCAGCTACTACCGCCGATACATTAATGAAATGCTCAAAGCTGTCCAAGATGGAGCAAACGTTAAAGGATACACGGCGTGGTCACTAATTGACAACTTTGAATGGGCCGAGGGTTACACGTGGGTTTATATTTATTTGATAATTATCATAAGTGATGGTTGAACATTACTGCCCGATTTATAATAAGGAATAACGTAATAATTTAATTACGGAGACTACGGCAAGATATCCGGCCAAATCGAATATCCATGATTTCTCGCGTGTTATCAACTTCAACTAATTGCCATTTTTAATTTCTGATTCCATAGACAACGATTCGGAGTCCACTACGTGAATTTCTCAGATCCAACGTTGACGAGGGTTCAAAAGGACTCTGCTAAGAGCTTGACCCAAATATTCAGGGAAAATGGATTTCCAGATCCCACTGCGAGACAATGAGTCATAAGAGTAGAAAGTACAAACATGTTCGATAATTTAATGAGACTGGAATAAATGTGATATTTCACTTTCACACGTATGCTGGGTTGTTTCTGTCGTACTAGTTTTAGATAAAATTATTTTTTTAAATGCGAAAAAATGCAAATCGAAACTTTGCTTTCCTTAAATCTTGTGTCGAAATCATGTAGTGTTCGCAGAGAGCTCTGATATTCTCGGGAGAACTTAAGAAGATGGAGTACTAATAACATAATTAAATTCGTGCTCTTGCAAATGAAGTTATTCAAAAGCCTTCCTGTCATTTTTGACGAACGCGTCATGTTTATTGAAAAACAGATACCAACAGTTCAGCTGCTACGGCCTCTTACAAAATTGTGAAAGAGTACAGAGAAACTTGTTCATGAATTCTCGGTGAAAGTTAGTGAAAGGAAGCAATACAAATAAAGTATTGGTTTTCGTACATATTTACGTCGAAATCTCGGCTGAACATATGATTGAAATTGTAAAGTAGACATTACAATGTCAGCTTAGTTTCGGAAATTCAGATATCCAGGATTGTATAAGTCGAAAGTCGAAACCTCTGCCAAAACAGTAATATCGTAAAGTCAGTTTGCAGAGAAAGCCTCTATCTCAATTCGCGGTGAAAGTTCGGAAAAGAAAATAAGAAATGGAACACACATATGGTTGTTGTTTGTTTATTCCCATGAAAGATTTGTGTAAATGGGAAAGAGTTGTACACGGAATTGGTTTGGTGATTCTGTCCTGAGTGGGGTGCTCAGATCTTTAAACGACTCACATTCTCGGAGAGGACGATGACGGGAAGACGACGCGACGACAGTGGTGGCGGTGGACCCGCGGTATTGGTTTGTTGTGTGTCTGTCTTGTAAAAGACAGAAAACCCTCTGTGGTACTTATCATTGTAATGCCGTTGTGAACACAGAGGACATTATTAATGAGAACGCATTGATCAAAAGCCTTTCATGTCCTGACAAGAGGCGGCTTTGATCTTTTCCCTTTTACATGTTAACATCACTGTCTCTCTTTTCCGCCAGTCGTTTTACTTTCCCTCCCATTTCTCTCTTTCTCTGATCTTTCTTCCGTCTTCTTCTTCTTCTTTAGAAAAAAAGTTTCTCAAGAAGAAGACGGAGAAAAAATCCTTTGATGACTGATGAAAGAAAATGGTCCTCTTCCTTGTTTCGAAAGTGATATTGACATAGAGACGTTCAGTGGTAAGGAACAGCCGCCAAGACTTCAAGAGTAGTAATAGTCAGTAGTACTAGTAGTACAACTACAACAACTACATGTTTAGCTTCAATAACTAAATTGCTGTGGCTGTGACCTGCCCTCTGGATTTTGTTTGGACTCTTGTTTGTGGTTGTGATGTGTTTCATGAGATGAAAATTTTAAAGAGAGTAGAACAAGTGGTGTCCCAGGCAAGAGGTCAAAGTATTCTGGTCGTCCCCCAAGTCTAACCGGAGAATCAGGGAGGGGTCATACTTGTGAAAATAATACATGAGTTTTATTAAGACCGGTCGCTAAAAAATTTACATACTCTTACACTACAAAGAGATGGCGAACGTGTTGGGGCTCTGTATTTGTTATACTGGCTGATTTCATTGTATCTACGGTTTGGGAACGAGTTTCAATAAAAATTCCTTCAATTCATTGATAGTTGGAGGCAAGAAATTAGTTCGTAAAAGAAAGCACAATGAACACTTATTCATATTCCTTACTACCGATTCATCGTCCAAAAATGTAACTTTCACTGACTTTCACCTGATTCAACTCTTCGCCTGGGACAGTTTCACTACAACAACTAAAGAAAATTGTTATTTACCGCAGAAGTGTAGTACACAGGGTCTCGACATACGCAACAGTGCAATTTTGTGTTGAGTTTTGGGCCATAATTTGAACTTGTTTCTAATTTTATTTTGGTCACCCTTTGATGATATATTTACTGAACAGCTTCTGGGCGTGGCAGGGCAGGGGTAGACGAAATTATTACGATTTTGCCAGTGGTAAACAAAAACTTCCAAGAAAGGAACCGGTTGTCTACAAACGTACATACATTACGTATGATGTTCTACACTTGACCGCGCGCTATTCGGCTTTGACTTTGATGAAGTGATGCCGGGCAGAAGTTGTAATTTCATCTCTTCACTTTGTAATTTAATTAAACTTTATGTTGTTTGTACCTTTGCCTGATGATTTGGTGAATTAAAATGAAATAGGTACAGAATCATAAACTCCACTTCCTTTGATTAATTTGTGACTTGTAGTCGTAGTACCTTGATTACAAGTTCCTTCCTCCCAATTTAACCTGGCATCTGTTTGCTCATCCTTTCGCTCTTTGCTTATTTAATTATGAGTGATTTGTAAGTCGGAAGGCAGGTAAGATGGCGGTCTTTCGTTTGTCTATTTACTGGGAGTTGCAATTGAAATGAATTTTCCAAGACAAGTTCTAAACGTAAGCGGGACAGTTTCTCCTAGGAATTTGTATTATTTCATATTCATTACGTCTTCTGAGGATTTTAGTTTCATTTGAAACTAGACGTTAAAACTAAATTCAGACAGTTTCAAAGTTCTGAGCTTTAGAAATGCTCATTCTAAATGTTGGAAAAT
>JAQGCB010001968.1:0-12758 GCA_034698835.1 Protaphorura tricampata
CCAGCCATATGATAGACCTGTTCATACTTATACTATTTTGATTCTTATATTTACCTGAACCACCAAACGTTTTTTCTGGATCGACAATACATTATTCAGATATCTGTCTAGTATTCCAAAACTGAGTTTTTCCAAGTAAGCCGGAACGAAGTTATCCGTTGGAACATTGGGGTCGAGGGCCAAGTTGGTTAAAGCTGTGTTCATAGCCTCCATCACTCCAGTCCTTTCCAAATATTTTCGAAATTTTTCTCTTTCAGCATATGGCTAAATAATACATACATAAATAAATTCAAGAACTACCTGTATGCACTATTTTTTGGGATATATAAATAGGATAGACTACATATTTACCACAACACCCTTGGCAAGATTCTCTTCATCAGATTCATGGGCGGCCAAACCGTCAGTGTCTGCGTCATCGTCAGCGTCATCGTTTTCTGAAATCTCGTCCTCGATGTATTCAGGAATGGGCTCCAGGATCCTGACACTATTCGGTGGAATAATACGTCTCCGAGTTCGTGTACGATATGTCCGGTAGTAGAATTCATCGTTGTCGCTGTCAGTCATATTCCTACGGAATGGACTTGGTCCATATCCACCAGGTCCAGGGTTAGCAGCGTGTGTGCTAGCGATAGCCATCATATTTTGCACCTCTTCCTCATTGTAATAACGGCCAGCAATTTGCATTCCACCTCCACGTGCTGAATCTCCTTGACCGGACGTCATGTCTGATTTTCCTTAAAAATTCCTTTCTTTTTTTAAGAAAGTCTTATTTGAAGAGCTAGCTATTTCTGAGTTGTCAGAATTGGTTTTTTTATGTTACACTGATTTGGACTGATCAGATTTTCAGTGAGGGTCAAATAATTGTTTGACCCTCACATTTGTTTGTTTTTTTATAAGTGCATATTTTTTAAAATGTACGTTGTTAAGAGATACAAAATTTTTTGTACAAGACTGACACCAAAAATCACATTTTGAATATTTTTTTATTTCAAACTATTATTTCGAAGTGACTGAAGGTTGTTAGAACAATTTATTTGCCGGATAATTGTATTTTGTATTGGAATAAAATTAAAAACCAATTATATCATTTGAATGAATACATTCTTTGCACTCACTGCATGTATGCATAGATTATTTTGAGTTTTGACAATAAAATAGATTGATTTTATAATTGTTCATCTGTGGATTTTGAAACAATTTTAGTTGTGGTGGTAGTGATGACTTTGGACTCATTTGGATTGTCTCCAGGTACAGAGTATGTCTCGGTTTGTTTCGTCTCTGACACCAAATCATCTGGTCTCAAATAAGTTCGAGTCGTTGGTCCTCGTCGGATGATCTACAAATAAAAAAATTCAAATTAATTTTAGAAATCAAAAATCAATAAATTTATGACGTACTATCTAAAAAAAACTTGTTTCAAAATCAAGAAACTGAAGGCGGCTAACTTGCATCTTCACAAATTGTTACGTTATCCCACAATGTATCCCTAAAAAGTTAATAAAATCTGACCTGATTATGATCAGCTGTAAGAAGTGCTTTCCCGTGTAATTTCTTCATGAAGTAACAGAAGAAGAGAATGACGATGAGGAGGATGATACAGACGAGTATGCAAATGAAGATGATGATCGTCGTTTGATGAGACAATTTGCAATCGGTGTCACATTCTTCAGCCGCAGCCGCAGCAGCAGCGCCGGCGGCAGCGGCAGGTTTAGCGTCACCTCCGCCTCCACTCTATTTTTATTTGAAAATATGGATTAGAATTTGAATCCGTTGATTTGCATTTAAAGTACAGATTAAGGTAGTTTGTGAATTACCTGGCCAGGTTCAGCTTCGCCCCCTTCAGGATTTACTACATTTTCGGGTTTAGGATCCTCCGCCGGTTTCGGCTAAATTAAATTCAAACCATAATTAGTTTATAAATTAAAATAAAATTTTAGCGTAACATTGTATTTGACTGGCGTAGGTATTTTTACTGGTATGAAAAAATAAGTGGAGTAAAATCTGGCCCGATTACAAGTTTTACGTTAATTCGGACTCATTATAGCTATTTAAATTGTGCGTATTTTATTTAACATGTAAGTATAAATACGTACCTCTTCGCCCGGATTTTCTGCCCCTGGAGGATTCACTTCCGCAGCCTAACACCATTTCAATTTTAAATAAATTATTATTTAGTTAAACCAATATTTATACAGGGTGGTCCATAATTAATTACCACAATCCAGCTCAGGTAACATTTCTTTCATATAAAAGTAACCATAAGAATAATAATATGTCTATGCGAAGTCGAAGTGCTGGTCGTGCAGACTGGGGAAAAGTTATGAACCACCTTGTAAATATACCAAATACTATTTTGTAAAAAAACTAAAACTCACTTCATCCTGTGGAACTGGATTGGCGGAGCATGGTCGTGAAACTAATACGAAGAGGACAAGAAGCACAGGAGAATAACGGATTAATTTCATTTTCCCCTAATATTGCTAACGAAAAAAAATGTTGGAGGAATTTGGTGCAAAACAAAACTATTTATTTTCACTTTTTTATGAATCCCACTCAAAATTGATTGACATTTGATAATTATATCCCTGTCCCTATGGAATATATTATGGAATTTTATACGTCAGACGAATGCTTGGGATACTAATCGGGCGACGCTATTAATTTTCTTTAGGCGTCACAGTCCTGTAGAATTAGGAGGAACACTTTTACATTTACACTTGGCGTTGGCGTTGAATTGAAAGCCCTCATTAATTTCTTTTGACGACCGCAGGTATGAACAGGTTTCCGGTGAAAACCACAAAGCAATCAACAATTAATTGAATGAATTATTCCAATGTGTATGCGTAAAGGACAAAGGAGAAGTCAAGTCAAATGAAGTATTCGAATTAAAGATTAGCACATATTAAAAAATTACATTGCCTACAATTTTTGAGTACCATTTTAACTGTATAAACTCAAGTTGTTTCAGATCCTGAATTAATTGATAGCCAGATGACTGACATTGAATTTTTATAGGAAATGCAATTATTATTAATAATAAATATGGCATCGTATTTTTAGCTCTGGCTGGAAATGTTTACAAAGTTGAGACTTGCGACTTCCAGATTCGGATTCAAAGAAATAAAGTCAATGACTCGGATGACTCAACTTAATTAAAAGAACTCATGACATTGTTTTGATTAGTCAATGCTTACACAATTAATTCATGAATTAAAAATTGATGCGCACCAATTCCTATTCTTAAAATCGTCATAGACCCACTGATAAAGAATATGACTTCAAGAGTTAAAATGGAAGTGAGAGTACACACTCTAAAAATTTAACACGGAAAACCCTGTACAAATGTACTAAGAAAAGAACGCTTTCTTAGGAAGATGACTAAAATACTTAAAAACTTGTAATTTTCTAATCAATGATGGACTCTGTAAAAATCAATGAATATTGATTTTGTTTGTATCTGAGCATTTGATTTTTTTTATTTCATTTCACTTTAACCCATGCAACCGAGTACAATCTGTCTGAACGTACACACAGGTGTTTTCTCTTAACTACTAGAGACTACTGCTGTCCAACCTTTCAAGTTTTCAAAATGAAAAAGATTTTTACATTTTTCTTGATATCTGAGACATGTCATTGATATACGAGTATTATAGATTGTATATTATTTTTATGGGTTAAATGACACAGATATTAAGATAAAAATGTGCTGCTAAAAAATAATCCAGGCCAGGACAATTGGTTTGACCTTTGACGGCTCTAATCTTTTTTGAGGCAATCGGCTTTCCAATCTAAGGAATCTAAGCTATCTAACCTCCCAATGATATTCTCCTTTCCACAAATTATTTAACCTAATGAATGGGAGGCTCTGTTCTGTTTAATGAAATGCATAGTGATATTTTAACATTCTATTTGTTTTAAAGCCTCTCGTAAATCAAATGAAAGGGTATAAATAATGGAGTCAAATAATAGTATGGCTGTTCTCTCATTTCTATGGAATAAACACACCCCGTATATTTTGTACAAATAATATACTAATTTTATTTAAAATTTAAAAGCAATTTAATTTCTACAGATTAGTGTCTGATGTTTGGGTGCGACTTGTATATGTTTGAATTTGTTTGGATGATGATCCGCCGGTTTGGGTTTCAGTTTCTTCAATAACTTCTCCTCTCTTAATGACTTGAACAGAATCATAATATTTTTCAGAAACTGTGGCTGGTCCCTCTTCCATTGTCTCACGAATGGTGTAACTAGCCTTACCCTGGGATTTTCTAGCATCTTTAGTTAACCTGGTCGTAGTGATTGTTGTTGTCGTCACTGAAATTTGTTCTTGCATTTCTAGCTCACGTTCAATCTCCAATGCACGTCTTCTTAGCCTTTCTTCAAGTTCAAGTCTGTGCCTTTGGAATATTTCTTCTTCAATTTGTAATCTTCTTTGTTTTTCTAATTTGAAAAATTCATCTTCTTCTCGAGAATACCTGTCAGTGGCATCTGTGGTGGTGGTTGACCCTCTTTGGAATTGCTCTGACTGGAATGAGACTTGTTTTCGTTCTTCTATTAGCTTTTGTTCTTGTAGGAGGAGTCGTTTTTGTTCCAGAGATTTTTCGTCTTCTAAACGTTTGAGTTCGTCGGCTTGTTTTCTCTCCAACAATTTTTGTTCTTCCAATCTCTTACGTTCTTCAAGTTTTCGTTTCTTCTCTAGGAGACGTTCAGCTTCAAGAAGTTTAGCTTCCTCTAATGCTTTTTGCGCTTCGAGTCTCTTTTGTTCATCCAATAATTTTTGTTCTTCCAATTTTCTACGGAGTTCAGCTAATCGTTGTTCTTCTAGTAATCTCTTTTCTTCAAGTTTTCGTTGGTGTTCTTGTTGTTTTAACTCTTCGAGACGTTTCTTTTCTTCCAATTTCTTTTGATGTTGTAATGACTTCAATTCTTCCAAGCGTTTGCGTTCTTCCAATTTTTTCGTTTGCTCAAGTAATTTTTGCTCTTCAAGTAGTTTCTTGGCTTCAGCTTTTCTTGCAGCCTCTTCTGCTTGAGCGCGCTCTTCTGAAGATAACCCATCCCCATCTACGCCTGACTCCAACGTTGGAGCTGAACTTTGGAGTGTTTCTGTTGTAACAATTTCGGTCAAAGTTTCTTCAACGATTGTTGTTGTCATTTCTTCTTGGCGTAATTTCTCGTCTTGTTGTTTTTGAAGTGCTTCGGCTTCTTCTCGTTTAGCTCTCTCTAGTTCATCTAATGCGGCCTTTTCTTTTTCTTCTTGTTTTTGGCGCTCAAGTTCTTCCTTTTTCAACCTTGCCTGTTCTTTGGCTTCCTCTTTCGCCTTACGTCTTTCCTCCTTCTCTCTTGCTAATTGTTCTTCTCTTTCGAGTCTTAATCTTTCCTTTTCTTTTGCTGCTTCTTCTTTCAAACGTTTCTTCTCCTCCTTCAATAATTCCTTCTCTCTCGCCGCTGCCTCTGCAGCTTCAAGTTTTAGTCGCTCCGCTTCTTTTGCTTCTTCTTTCTCTTGGTCTCTTAATTTGTCTTTTTCTTCATTTGAAAGATCTTTCTCTCGTTCTTCCCTTTCTTCCAATTCAATGCGTAATCTCTCCTTCTCCGCCGCTTCCTGTTTCTCCAACTCTTTTTGTTTAGCTTTCTCCTCCTTCGATGCAGCCTTTTCCGCTTCTAGTTGTTCAAGCCTTAGTCTTTCGGCTTCCTTCGCCTCTTCTTTTTCCTTCTCTTTTTGTTTTCGTCTTTCTTCCCTCGCCAATAATTTTGCTTTCGCTTCCTCCATTTCTTGTTCAAACCTTTGCCGTTCAAGTTCCTTAGCCAATTCCTTTTGCTTCTGCCGTTCTTCCTTCGCCAATTGTTTTTCTTTGTCCAATTGCTCTTGCTTTTCCAATCTTAATCTTTCTTTTTCAGCTGCGGCTGCGGCAGCCGCTTCTTCTTTCAGCCGTGCTGCTTCGAGAGCTTCGGCTTTCTCTTGTTCTTTTCTGAGCCGCTCTTGTTCTTTGGCTTCTGCTTTCTCCTGTTCTTTCTTCAACTTTTTCTCTTCTTTCTCTGACAATTGTGGTGGTGCAGATTCTTGGGTCTCGGTCGTCGTCTGTGTTTGCATTTCTTCAGTGATTATTTCTTCCGTGGTCTCCGTGGTCTCGGTCGTTGTTGTGTCACCTTTCTTTTTGAAGATTCCAATTGGCCAAAGACCCTTCTTTTTTGTAACTGTCGTTTCAGTAGTCTCAGTGACGATTGTAGTGCTACCATCTCCGCCGGACCCCGGGGGTGCTGATTCGTTTGCATCCGAGGCTACTTGCTCTTGTGCTTCCTGATCCACGACTTCACCTTCCTCTTGTCTCTTACTTCTGGCCAAAGAAAGGATTTTCTCTCTGAGACTTGTCAATTGAGATGATGACATTCTTTGGATTCTTTCAAGTGTGCTGACCTTCGTAGTAGTTGTTTCAGATTCAGATGTCACTCCAGCTTCATTTTGACTGGATTGTGCTTGTTGGGCTTCCTGGTCTTGGATATCCAATGTTTCTGCATCACCAGCAATATATTTCTTGGATTTGGATGAAAAACTGGATGCTTCTTGAACTCTAGAAAATGCCTCTCTCCAAGACCGACTAGTCATCCCTGTACTCCGTTCTTCATTTTCTTCTTCCCAAAGACGTTCGAAATAAAGGCTTTGGATGTCACTCACGCTGGATTTTGTGGCGCTTTTGCTTATGGCCGTCATCAGATAACATCCCGTACATGAGATTAGGATTAGGATCACAATTAGTACGATGACGACCACGATCGCCACTGTCATATTATCCACCAGGACCACATCGATCTGTAATATAATCAAAATATAGCATGTTATTAAAAAGTGTACTATTTTTCCATTTCCCGCAAACAATATAATGCACAGAAAACTAGAATGATCGACACAAAAATCAAACCTCATAACACAACGAGACTGGTTATTTGGTAATGATTGACTCATGCACATGCCTAATATATCTGATTATACAGCTTAATGACGTACGGACAAAAATTCATGGGGTGGTGTGAGACGTTCACTCACATAATGTATTTATATTTTTTTTGCAACTGGCTATTCTTAAGATAATCTATCACAGCCATGCCATTGTATTGACACCTAGAGTATGAGTGCAATAAAATAGAACACAATCAGATTCAGATTGAGAATTTTAGTCGTCCGACCGAACATGATAAAATTAGCACACGCTCTGTGCAAATACTTTCGAAATTAGTGTCGGTTTTCGGTTTTCAGATTAGTTTTTACACTACTAGCCCGCTGTCATGCCCAGACAGCGATTCATTCAAATGAATCTAGTTTACGATAACCACAACATTTTAAAATTTAATTCTTATGAGAGTATTGTGAAACAAAAGAAACAATGGAATGGCTAATACTCTTATGACTACATAGTGGAACCTCTATATATCAACCTCCCCTATATTGTACACCCCTCTATATCGAACAGAATGTCAGGAACGCAAGAACTCCCTTTGCATTCACTTCTTTGTTATTCCACTTTCTGTACATTAAACTTTCTCTTTATTGGACTCATTTTGGTGCATTTTTCGAGTTCGGTATATAGAGAGTCCAATGTAGTGGCGATTCCAACTTTTCAATGAAACTGCTAAACCGAAGGAAGATTAAAATTAATAATACGCTCTCCCAAACCGCATTCAAATTCTTGAGTTCCATGTCGTATTTAGATTTGGATTAATAATTCATTCTAACCCATTGTGATAACCAATGCATTTGGGAAAATGTTTACTTCTACAATGATTAGCCCTGTCGAGTACATTCCACTCAAGTGCGCATTTCTACCCATACAAGGTATGTACTTTTAACGTAGTTTGTTTTCTAAGAACTATTAAGTCGCGTGTGCCGGTCCGGTGCTGTGTCGTGTGAGGCACACTTCCGGGAACAGTTTTATTGATAGAGTAGAATTGCGCTCATACATAGAAACTCAATTAACTTGAGGTTTTTCTTGGATTGAACTGTTATCTATTTTTTTTATTGGTAAACAATTTAATATAATTTTATGTATCCAATTCTTAATTTGTCTTCTCATTGACATAAAGACACTTAATGAGGGGAATGAAAAAAAAATTAAAATCAAACTCTAAACCAGTGCAGTGGACTCGCCTTACAAATGAGAATGCATCTGTGACCGATTTTAAAAATCCTAACGCAAGTGAAATCAAAGATTTGACCGAAAAATGCTAAAATGAAAATTGTAATTAAACTAAACTATTGCAGTGCAATTTCCCTGTATGCATTTTACATTATACCTTGTGTGGAAGCCCTAATGTCCTAACAAGATATTGAACTCTTTCACAAAAATTTCGATCGACATGCTCTCCTGAACTAATAAGACATAGCCAATCCTGAAATTATTTTGCATGATTTTTGTGTACTTCTATATAAGGCACAGAAGCAATTTAGAGAACAATTGATCAGTGAAAAACTCATCCTACTCTCTCGTGAAATCCATGACTAGCACTCTCTTGTGGAACAATAATCAATCAATTTATAATTTAATCGCCAATCGGAGGCTTGGTTCGTGGTTAAGGTTAAGACATGGAGGTGTGGACAGATTTGGTTATACACACAAATGTCCTACAGTTTTACATGGATTCTACTCCACCAGATGTCATTTTTATCTGACGCCAAATAAAACATTAGGCGAAATGCGAAATACAGATTATTTAGATAAATGTGATTTTTCTAATCTTTGCAATACCTCGTTAAAATTTGAGAACATAATTAGGTACCAAAAAAATGCGGTAGAGAAAAACTCAGGCGATAAACGGTAAACAAGATTTGACGAAAACCTACTTCCTCAACCAAGCGAGGCAGTCAGGGCGCCCACTCTGATTTATCACTTCAAGAATTAAAACTTTGATCAGGAAATTAAAAAAAATCCTCACCTGTGCATTTGCTAATCCAAAGAGAAGACTGATGAGAAGAAATTGGAAGAAAACTGACGTCTGCTTCGACATTGCCATTTTATTGATAATCAGATTAATTAAGTGTGTTCTCCCTGGTAAAATTTAATTGAGTTGATTGGTCGAACCACTTTTCCGAAATATATATTCAGCTGGAATCACATTTCTCCAAAATAATAATTTTTGCTTAGTTGACCGTACAGGCACAGGCACAGGGACAGGCAGTTTTAGTTTTGGCGTCGTATGGTGACACTATAAATTTCTGCGTGTATGTATTTAGTGTAGTGAACTTATGAGTTATTGAAGTTATTGATGTGTGCTGGTGCTTGAATTCTCGTCATTGAGATTTAATTAAGTGGAACCCAAATCACAAGTTCTATTTGAAGAAGGAACCGCAAGATAGTCCATTTCCGGTGGTTTTCACTTTCCAGTTCGCTCTAGCCCTAGCTCTGGAGGAATGAGAGGAGAGCAAAAGTTATTATAATTAAGACTTAAGACAATAGCATACGAATGTGTACGTGTGGATGCCATATGTATAGGCAATCTTCGCAAGAATGTCCGTGAATGTAATGTACCGTCATATGACAATTCCAATACAATTATTCGCGTCCCCTCACATCATTAACAAAATTTGGTAGAGTTGAACGGACTAATGCTTTTATTATAGATGATCGGGGAGGGGTCATAAATTTTAAGATATTTCGTTCAGGTCCGGCCGATTCATTTTTTCCAAACAGGCAGGATCTGGTTTTCCAAAATATCAATGGGATTTGGCGAAAGATATCATCAAATTCCTTAAAAATTTAGAATACAGAATTTCGGATTTTCCCTATGATTCTCTCAGGTTTGAACTGCAAGGGGGTCGAAAAGACGTCTATTCAAATCTTGTATAAACTAATTTATGATACATAATAAGAATGACACCGTTCGCGTTCATGAGTCGATCATGCAGTGTATTGTGCATATATTATAATGTTCACATTTGAACACGCCATCCGAAATGCGAAACTCAAAACTCAACCACTGTTTAAGTTTGATAACAGCAATCACGCCGCGTATGAAAAAAATATGGCCGTGAAGATGTAGGTTACTCTTACGCACTCACTCTAACGTATAAGACGACATGATAAGTTTGCTTGGCGAAGTGGCAAAATCTGTCTTACGCTATGAGTCTTATATTAGATTGGATTGGCATTGATGACTGACCGAACGCTTTGGTTAGGCTTAGACTATACGCAACGCATGATATTCTTCAGGGAATTTATTTTTCTTTTGTCTTTCGCATGCGCTGCCATCTATTTTCAACGAAACAAACTTTCCTGGAAGAAGGCCTGGAATTATAATCATGTACATGTTTTGTCTGTCTCATCGTGTGAAACGACACTCACTCAATTATATGTTCGTGTAATCATTTCTAATCCAGAGATTCATATTTTCGATTTCAATTTGCCACGTTATACTATAGTTCAAAATTTCCTTCAGAATAAAGCGATAGAACAGGAATATTTGTCTGTAAAGTGTGAGAAGAATTCCACGGAGTTCTAACAACTTCTATTCAAATGTTGAGAAAGTTGTTGTCTTTTTCTAGTTGACTTTCCCCATAGTCTTATTGCTACACTGCTGTGCAGTGTTGTAGCTATTGGATTTTCGTTCCCCAAGCGTAGTAGACATAACATATATGTGTGTGAATTCATTTACAGAACACATAAAAATGCCAATGCATGTTAGATTGCATGGTTCACTTGTGCAAGGAATGTGGCAAACAGTCACAGTTGAGATTGAGAGTTGACCAAAAATTTACTAGCAAATAAGTTTATTTTTACAGAATATGTACACAAAATTGTTTTAAACTTATATTACATCACATAATTTATGTAAATTAAATCATATTTCCAACACAGCCTGTCTGAAACGTGACTCGGAGCAAAGAATTTTCCATTCCCATTGACTGAGAGGCTGACTGGCTTATTTTTCTTCTTATTCTGGAACTAAATGTTCGTTCTTATTCATGTACATACGTATTTTATTAACAACTACCCTAGTACATTTAATTAAATAGGGCTTTAATTAAAAAATATCAATTAAATATTTAACCTTAAGTCAGTATATAGAAGATTAGACCATCAATTACTTTTAGATCAAATATTAACTAAATATTCCCTAAATGCTTTTAACCCACAAATTCCAAGATAATTTTCTACACATAGTATACCCGTTCAATTGTGACTAGTAACGACTGGGAAATTATCCAAACTCGAGGTCGTCTCCCCTTCATTTTCCGGAATAAATTGTACTCTCCTAGCTATTCTGGATGCAAGATCAGGGTCTGACCCTTGATACTCTTGCCTACCACCATAAATGAGACCCCTATGTCCACCTGAACTCGTCCGCCCACTCCTTGCTTTCAATGGTTGAGGGACCGTAGGTGTGGTTGAGGATCCAAATGCAATACTCTGCCTTGGTTCTGGTAAATCATACCCTCTTGGCAAACTCCTCGTCGTTGCTGGTAAGAGAGCCCTTGGGTTGGTTGTCTTTGTAGAATACAAACTAATCGTTGGTTTCGTTCTGGGTGGGTCACCGTTGACCTCTTCCCTTGATGACCTTTTGAATCCAGGGACTGGAAGTACAGCCACCGCTCCACGAGATGGCGGGTGAACACCGGATGGTAATTTTGCTTGTTTTCTTGCTTCTTGTGTAATATTTGTTGGGACAATATTTTCTGGTTCGCTACTAAATCCTTCCAAAATATCATCTAATTTAGCAATGGCTTCTGATTTTTCACTCAATTGTCTTTCGTAAATTGGTTCCGTCGATGCCGAGGGTTTGTCCAAATGACTAAAATCTCGATCCACCAATTTAACTAGTGTATCCAATTGTTCAGGTTTTTGTACGAGAGCCGTCATTTGATTCAATTGTAGAGGGTGTTGTACAATCATATGAATGTCTTTCAATTGTTGGGAATTATCTGCTCGCCCAACAATGTATCCTAAATTTCTGAGCTCGTCTGGTTTGTCTGTTAGTTTGTCTACGCTTTTTAATTCTTCTGGTTTTTGTACAATACTTTGTAAATCTCTGATCTGATCTGGATTGTTTGTCAAATTGTCCAAATTCCTCAATTGTTCTGGTCTTCCGGCGAGGGTCTCTAATTCTTTTGGGTATGATGGGTAATCTGAGCCGGTTGTAAATACCGTTGAAGTATTTCTCATGGATGCTTCTAATTCACGAATTTCTTTTTCAATTTGTTTTAAGCGGTCGTCACTTGGTGGAGCGGACGACAATGTGGAATAACTTTGACTGTATGCCATATCAACGTGTTCTTCTGGGATTCCTTGGAATTTGACATTCGGTCGGTAAAATAATCTGGCACGCCCACCGCGCGGATAAGACTCTAATTTGATTCCATCCGTTGATTCAACAGCAACGCCCTCTGGATTCATTTCTTGTTCTTTCCATTTTTCAAATTCCTCGTTCACGGTTGCAATGCTTGGTTTTTTGTTAATCATGTTAATGAGAGTTGCACTGCAACAAACGATTGTGATGAGGAGGATGACCAAAATTATACAGAGGATCACGAACGCCAAATTGTCAACCAGCGTGTCACCTAGCCCTGCCCAGAAACCTTTTTCACCCTCAGGTGTACCGCTAGGTGGGGTTACGGTTTGCGCACCAGTCACCGGTGGTTGGTAAAATCCTTGCTGGTGTGGTGGAAGCACCTAAAATTAAGTGGTAAAATTAATTTTTTTTTAAAGTTCTGTCTTGAATTTATGGCGTGTCTAATTTTCTTACATGGCCACTGGCATTTGCGAAGTTGG
>JAQGCB010001969.1:0-12756 GCA_034698835.1 Protaphorura tricampata
AGGGATTTACATATTAATTATGTAGTTACCCTAGTAGTAGGAAAAACCAGTGGAGAAAAACCACTTTAAAGCAACCGGTGGAAAAGCAGGTCCGAGGAATTGAACCCCAGCACAGCGAGAGTGATCTGTACACCTGTACCATTCCACTGCGCCATATGATAGAGTTTTAGTGAGCATAATTAATACAAATCTCAACTTACCCCATTTTCTTCGCACACGCCGAGTCTTTCTTGAATGTAGTTTATGAGAGTTGACGCTGGTATTCCTGAATAATTTTCTCGCAGTGCCGTGATGTCAATTTTTTTCCTCTCACTCTCAAATTGAGTCGAAGTAATATTCAAAGTAAAGAATTCCAAATTATAAAAATACAATTTTTCAATATTCATTGTAGAATTGGACAACGTTGTAGCCAAATCCTTCGGGAATGGAAAATCAAAATGCAATCGTTTTAAACTCATGGGAGAAACGGTCAATAAAGCACGAACACACCCATACATTATAAAATCACTTTGAGGTTGATCGTGTGATTTTGACAAATGAAATTCTTCTAAATTTGGCATTTGACGGAATAATTGAATAAAAAATTGCAATTGTGCAGTGTGATTAAATTGTCCAGTCAAATTAGCAAAATGAACAAAACATTGTGTAGATGGGCATAAATTAATATCAAGTCTAGTCAATTTATGAAATATAAATGGAGCAGTAGTGTCTGAGTCTGAGAATATAGATTTATGTGTCAATGCACAAGGGAGTCGTGTCAATTTTAAATATTCCAAGTCATTAAAATCCCACAATTCTTTGAATGTAAATGGTTCAGCAAAATACTCTCCAAAATCCAATTCCATTCGACGTAGTAATTTCTTATGAAGATTTGACAGCAAAATTCCATTCTGTTTTGAAATTTCCGAAGTACATTCCATCACATTCAATTTCATGTTTTTGAATCCATGGAAATGTTCACCGTTCGCAATGAAATTTTCAATTAGTTCTGAGGAAGTGAGGGCAAATGTTGATCTGTTTCTGATTTGATTAATGATTTCTTCGCTCCATGTTGTACATACCAGTCGAAAATTTAACAAGTCTTCTGTACTGATAAATTTTGTTAGATGATCCACAATCTGAAATGTAATTTCATAACACATAAAATTAGATATGCTTTTTTAAATTATAATAATAATTTCGAAGTTACCTCTGGAATTAGTAGGGGCTGAATTTGTGCTCGTGCAAAAGTTTCCGGTTCAACGTCAGACTCGGCGGTGTAATTGTCACACATTTTATATCACTGTTTTAATCACTGTGGAAATAAATTCAAAGATTTATTAGTAACTATAGTCAAAACGGTTAGAAATTTTTGTGAAATTGGTCTGTCATTCTGTCTCCGGTGTTAAAAATCAAGTGGATATGCTTGAAAGAATTAGAGACATGTGAGTGAGAGTGTTTATTACGTAATATTTTGCATATATGTATAATTCAAGTCCAATCTTCCAAGGTCAACGCAGTTAGTTTTTTACTCGTTTATCAATTCCCACTGCACTGGCCTAATAGACTGATTCTACGTACTACTGCACTACTAACGTGTGTAGTATGTATACGAAGATCGATTTTTTTACGCAGCCGGGCCAGCTGTATTTTTAGCGAGTCAGGTTTTCTATGTATTCGAACGGTACTCAAATACAAGTTATAAAAATACAATAGTTACAGTGGTCTCTCTATATACCGAACTCGAAAAATGCACCAAAATGTGTCCAATAAAGAGAAAGTTTAATGTACAGAAAGTGGAATAACAAAGAAGTGTATGCAAAGGGAGTTCTTGCGATCCGGACATTCTGGTCGGTATAGAGAGGTGTACGATATAGGGGAGGTTGATATATAGAGATTCCACTGTACTCAGCTATGTTCTGTTCTGAGAAATAAATTAAGACTGAAAAAGACACAATGAAATATCGTTAATAATTTCGATGTTCGAATTTATTGAAAGCATCACATATTTTAACATACTACAATATTTGTTGGCCCCATGTTTATTAAATTTTGTTAGGCTAAGGCTAATTAGCAGTTAAGACAAAATGGTACCCCGGCACCTGCGCCAGTCACACCTAAGTCTGTAACAGCATAGAGTAAACCTCCACCTGTCTCACCAGGATTACCACTATCTGCGGTTGTCACGAACATGGTATCCAAATTAGGTCCCCCGAATGCTGCTGAAGTTATTTGAGACGCATAGGGTTCAAAACTGACCGTTCTTATTAAAGCTCCATTTCTGGGATTAATATTGAGAACCTATAAAACCATTTAATTAGTTTCCGTATACAAAGAACAATTCTCTGGAATTTTGATAAGGTTTTCGAGACTGATACCTTGGATCCTCCCCAAGTGGCAACCCATATATTTCCTTGAGAGTCAATTGTCATGCCATCTGGTGAGCCACCAACTCCACTTCCCCATACATCAAAGATTGTTCTTCTATTGGCTAAAATTTTAATAAAAGATACTAATGTAGGCACTGCACTGGTGTGCTATGCTTGTAATATTTTCTTTTTGTAGTATTACCAATTGCACCCGCAGAGATATCATAATTAAATGCGTCCACTTTCCCTGTATTTGTGTCAATGTAAAACATGGTTGCGTTGTCGGATGACCATGCCAATCCATTTGAAGTCCCCACACCGGTAACCCACCGAGACAAATTATTATCAAGGTCTAGTTTGTACAGATTACCATTTGATGTACCAGATTCGTCCATGGTTCCTAAACCATGATATTCAAACTGTAAGTATTTCGATTATATATGCCTTCGGCTAGATATGCAGTGGAATCTCTATAGATCAACTCCCCCTATATCGTACACTTTTTTAAACCGACCAGAATGTCAGGAACGCAAGAACTCCCTTTGCATACCCTTCTTTGTTGTTCCACTTTCTGTATATAAAACTTTCTCTTTATTGGACACATTTTGGTGTATTTTTCGAGTTCGGTATATAGAAAGTCCACTGTAACTGTAACTGTAATGCTTACCGGCCCAAAGACGACCTCTAGGGTCACATTTTCCATCATTCATTCTGCTCCTTGCAGAACCTTCGGAATCCAAAGGTTTATGGACGACGAGACTAGTTGGCTCAGATGATCTACCATCCCATTCCATGATCATCAAATTCCTTTCCACACCAATAATGTATTTATTGGGTTGACCCTTAATCGGGACGACCAATGATACTCTACCAGCATCTATTTTTGATAATGTACGTTTTACTATAAATATTGTAACATTTATGCGTACCTATACATGTAAATGATTTTAAACTTACGAATATTAACAGTAGCATATGTTTGAGATGATGGGATATAACGATGGACTTGATGATTCTCGATGTCAACATAGACAAGGGCTTGATTTTCACTGTCCCAGTGAGGTCCTTCAAGAAGTGTCAAGGCATTGGGCTGGGCTAAAGCCTTATGATTTTTGAGTTGAGTTATTTTATACCCATTTCCGGTCGTTATACAAGAGTAAAGCAATGTCAAAAATGCTAGGGGATATATTAACTTCATTTCTTACTGTATTAGTCACAAATTAAAAAATTAATTTAATTAATCGTTATACCGATATGATTAGGAATGCAAATGTAATACGTGTGTGAAGGCTGATCTACTATTGCATTGGAGTTTTATAGTCTATGTATACCAACTTTAATTGACCGGTGACCACTTGGCAATTGACATGTTCAGAATAATCTTTCCAATTTGATGATTACATTTAGTACACACGCTTACAGAAACACCCAAGTAGTTGTAAAGTTGGACATTTGTTTTAGTGATTCGTGTAAACACTTGATCTCTGTACAATTTCGAGAGGTTTTCATAGCATCGCATTCACTACGTTCGTGCGCGAATTACCATATACACAATTTGGTTTAGTTATTTTCCAAATACAATAGGCAGCACTTTAATTTCATCAATAAGTTATTTGTATAAGGCCTACAATTTCACAAATGAAAACTGACAACTGTCACATTAGGTACTTCACAATTCGCTACAATTGTAGCAGCTGCTATAAAACTGGAGTGCTGTTACTCAAAAAATTATTCACAATTTCGCATTAGTGTTTTTATTACAATTAATGATCCTTAATCTGCATCTCCACGACTGGAATATAGATTTAAGATCCGTGCTTTCTCTTGAATACTGAGAATTACTCAATATGATTTTACGTGCTAACTGCCCAAACTCTGTTTTACCGTCAAAATGTCACAATACATATTTTGAATGCCCAAATTGAATACAAATAAAAGGACCAGTTTAATTTGTTTGTAGATTCTGTATGTCTTTATTATAAAAAATTGCTTATGTAAATGCCCACCTTAACATTTATCAAAATCATACAAACTCCACACAAATCACTCGACGGTCGACGACTCGTTACATATTTTTGCACTGTAATTGCAGTTTTGCCCACGTCATTTAAACAATTGAAATTGAAGACAAGATTGAATGGTAAAAAATAATGTTTGCTCGTGTTTAATACAAACACTATCGTAGTATACTTTCTTGCACACACACACAACATATACACGCACATACACATTTACACTTATTTTTTTAACTTTGTATTTTCTTTATAACTTATACATATTAAAAAATTGTACATGCAATATTAATTAACTTAATTAATTAATTACTGTACAACTGAAAACACTTGATCATTGATTTAAATTCATCGATAAGACAAATCATGGCAAACACTAGTATCTTTTTGATTCGGTGACCAATCACACATTCCACCGATTGGATTGAATGTTAAATGTTTTGAACATTCATAGACCCATCCACGAAACCCTTGGCCTTGGTCCAAATGTACACAATTAACATACATTTTACAAGAGAGTGGATGAGGGTATACCCCTACATCACGACATTCAATTGAACCATCTTTCTTTAAAATTATTTTATTTGATAGAGGAACCAGAGCTTGATTCCTTGTCCCTGTTGCTGCTGGAATTTCATTTCTTGTTGTGACTGGAGCTGGTGCACTTTCACTTGCACTTGCGCGTGCGCTTAGGCGTGCGCGTGCGCGTGGCGGTGGTGGTTCAATTTCTAAACTTCTTCGAAGGAGTTGATTGCTCGCTGCCACCTGTGATGACTGAACTGACTGAGAGGGTGATTTTGCAAATAATTCATCATTGTCATTTATTGGTTCTTCATCATAGTAATAATAGTAATAGTCAATTGGTTCAGCCGTTGTTGTTGTTGGCCTTGGTGTTGTTGTCGTTGTCGTCGTTGTTGTCGTGGTCCTTGTTGTAAATGCAGACGCAGACTCCGTACTTGTACTGGTCGGTCGACGTGTTCGCGTACGCCTTCGAATGAGTGCACTTTGGAATGAACCCGTAAGAGGGCTCAGTGTTGTTGCAGGTGGTGGAATTGTGGAATAACCGAATGTAGATCCATAGATTTCATTCACGGTTGTTGTTAGTTCCGTAGGACGACTGTATCTTGAACGAGAGCGACCTCTGCCGGCTTCTGTTGTAGGGAGGATTATTTCCACTGGTGCGATTGTGGTTGTTCGCGTACGACCACGCCCTCTAGTGTTGAGTCTATTATAGGCTGGTTCAGAAGCTGTGATGATCCTGATGCTACAGAATTATATTTTGGACAATTATAAGTCATGAGACTTATGGATTATTCCATATTCCATGCGGGAAGCATCTCGACAACTAAGTTCGGCCACCAAAAAAAGGCAAAAAAAAAAACAAAACTACTTGGCAAAAATTGAGCATTCCTAGGTTAGGCATTATGTTCGGAATATAATATTTATAAATTGTTGGTTCAGATATTTTCAGCAGATCTTAGCAAAATTGACCTCGAACTATTTTCAAAAATACCATCAAAAGGAGGTTATACAATTTTTTAAATATATAATTCTGAAATATATGGCGTAGCTTCTGGAAACTGGTTGTGGATTCTGACAGGAAGATGACGCCCCATGAGTAAACCCAGACATTCGAATTGTAGTTTATGTTATATGCTGAGAATTTTTCTGTTTCGAGATTTGAGGTCAGAGGTGATATATCAGATGAGCACCTTGCACTAAAATCAAAATCTAGTCATGGGTAGTCAGATTTCATATAGGAATGATTTGCTGACCTAGAAATATGTACCACTGACTGGCTCTACACTCTACACTCGTACGTTATCGGCATCGGATATAAATGAATAGAATTAGATGAAATCGTGGTCTGTCGAATTGGTCGAATTTTCATTCTTTTGATATAAGGAGAACTGGAGCGGTACAGAAAGAATGATTTGTTTTTATTCGACACAGTTAGAATTTTGTCTACAAAGCTTGTGAATTTCGTTAACTAAAATATTTCGTACCTAAGCCTAAATATGTTAGCATCAGCCAAGCGGTATTGAGCGATAAGCATTTTTTACCAGTCACATGTCACATTTAGCGTTAGTTGTAAAGTAAAAAAAAACACGGCACAGCACACAGCAGCGGCACATTGACAATTATTAGTAGCATTTCTTTTGCATTATTAGTATTAAAAAACGCAAAATCTGCCAAGCTTAAATTAAGTATTAAAATTAAAATTAAATTAAATATGTGTATTAATTACAGGTCAATGTCAGACGTCAAAACCACCCCGTCAAAAGTGTTAGTAGTTTTTTTGTCAATTAATTTACAAAAATATTTTTCGAACATGATTTGTAAAAAGCAAGTCATTTCTCATTCACCTCTCATCTGTTCCTTCATCATCCACTATGACTGGGACTTCTGTTGTGGTTGAACTACTGGTTCCACGTTTGCGTTCCAAAAGTAAATTTCTTCTTTGACCCACGGCAAAGTTATTTCGACTTCTCGTTGTTGTTGGGGCAGACGTCGTAGATGTAGTAGTGGATGCACGGGATCGAGGAATTCCAGCGGAGCTGGTCTGTCGATTTGGAATACGAATTCTTGGTTTGACGGTGGATGTGGTGGTTGTAGTGGTGGAACGAGTGGCTGTGACTGGTTCGCCTTCGACTTCTTCGGTTTTTTCGTATTCCTCCTAAAATTAGTTACGGAAAGAAAAAGTTTGACACCCAAATAAAAAAAAGCTAGAGGTATTCCTGAAAATAATTGAGCATGATGCATTATTCGATTCCAATTCAGTGACTTACCTCAGATTCTTCATCTTCTGCTTCTGAACTGGGTGCTCTGGACGAAGATTCGGTCTTTGATTTATTTTCATCAGAAGCATACTTCTCTGTAGGGGCCGGTGAAAATCGTGAGCGAGCCAATGTGACGTACCTGTTTAAATATATTTTCTTGTGATTAAAATTTATTAAAATTTATTATACATATAGACAGTCCTGAACGTTCTGCTCTATTTTAAATGCGGTTTTTTCAGATTTACAAATTCTTGGCTCTTTTGCCTGAATTTCAGCTGGTGTTCTGGTTCCTGATTACCTCAACCGAAATTACAGTTTGACTTCACAGTTTCTATATAATTTAGAAGTGAGCCTAGTAGGAATTGAACCCAATTAGAGTATAGATTTCACTATATTTTTTGTAATTGTAATTGGGGACACCTGTCAATCAAATTTTGAAGCAAAACCTAACGTACTTTTATGTATGCTTTTGGCTCTTCGTAGCCAAAAATAGGATGTCCCTAAAATAAACTTTTATGGTAGGAAATGACCCAATTTCTTATATATGCGCAATGTACGTACCTGAGTCTATTGTCCGTAGCCACTTCCTTCACTTTCTCTTCCCCAGACCCCTTCTCATGTTCCAAAACACCATTGACCTTGGCATAAGGTCGACTGATGGTGACGTAACGGTCTGGTTTCTCTGTTGTGTCTGTGGACTGCTCCTTTGACTGTTCCTCTAAAAGTTTCTCTTCATTACTGAATCGTACAACGACAGATGTTTCTGTACTTGAAGGTCCATTCGTTTTCTCTTTACTGTTACTATTACTATTTCCACCATTATTCCTTGTCAATGTCACGTATTTGGGTCGAAAGGGTTTGACCTTTGGTTGACCTTGTGGAACAGCCACAGTTGAGTCCACAACAATCACAGCCTCTTCACTTTCCTCAGAAGTGGGTGAACGATTTCTTGGGACGAAACGATTGGATGGGGTAAATTTGGCACGATTGCTGGCTACCGTTGGTGTGAATCGATTTCGATTTGGAAATATAGATGCACCGGTGGATGGTGGTTTTGGAGTAGAGGTTTTTACCTGGGCTGACGGTTGGTCTTCCTGTATAACGAAGTCAGAAATTAAATCGAACTTTCTATATAACGAACTTATAAACTACTTGCCAATTGATATGTGCATTTTTACATATTTTTTTATAAAACCGTCAACCGTCTCTATTTTTTTATTCCTAGCACATAGAATTAAAATCTTAGTTCGATTAAAAGATGCTCAATATAGAGAAATAACGAACTAACCTCCTCATCATCCTCGCCGTCATCTTCGTATTCATCCACCAAATCTGAAGATACCCCTGGATTATCCGCCAAATATTTTTCTAGTTCCTCAACTCCTCCCAGTTTCCGAATGATACTCAACAGATTTTTAATGTCTTTAATTTCCTGGACAGATTTGGGTTGAGATTTTATATCTTTAGCTTTTGGTCTGGATCTTTGAGGTTTGACCACGACGACTTCTTCCTCATCTTCATCATCATAATATTCGTCATCATCTGGAGCTGGGGTTGTCGTGGTTTTGGTCGTGGTTGGTTCTTCTGTCGTTGTGGAGGTTGTCGTTGCAGCACCACCTGGTTTGCAAGGCACATTTCGTGCATAGTCACAAGAGTCAGCTAATTTGTTAAAGAAAAGTCCGGCGGGGCATGTAAAATGATGCGCGACGAGTCCAAGGCCTGGGGCGTCCAAACACCTAAAATTTAAAAAAAAAACTGTTTAAAAAATTGTTCTAATTTTTTTTTAAATGGAATACAGTGGACTCTCTATATACCGAACTCGAAAAATCCGCTAAAATGTGTCCGCGGAATAACATAGAAGTGTATGCAAAGGGAGTTCTTGCGTTCCTGACATTCTAATCGGTATAGAGAGGTGTACGATATAGGGGAGGTTGATATATAGAGATTCCACTGTAACCGAAATTCTTACCAAAAATATTTCTTGCAATCCCTGGGATGTGGAAAGAAACCTTCATCTTTGCATTCAAAATCTACACCTGGATCAGGTGTTGTTGGGGGTGGTGGTGTTCTGAGAGGGTCAGAGGTCACGGGTGACGGAGTTGTAGTAGTTTGAGCCGTCGTGGTTGTTTTTGGACGTCTTCTCCTGCTATTGTTCTTGGGTTTCTTTCGACGACCAGAGGTCGCTGGTCCTGAGGTAGTTGTGGATGGTGGGGCAGGGGTCGTGGTTGTTCTTCGAGTTGATGGTCTAGCTGTTGATGTCCGACTCCCAGATTTTGTTCCAGATTTCCCAGATGAACGAGGTGGAGTTTCTCCAGTGTAATAAGCAGTTTTTGCTGCTTCAATCAATGGGAATGGTTTTCCGTGGCAAGTCCCACGGAAATCATCATTATCAACTGACCAGAACATTATTCCTCCGAGTTTCATCTCTCGCACCCATTTTGCCTAAAGGAAATCAAGAGTTAAAAGTTGAAGTACCATTTCCCGAGGCCTTGTTGTCTAAAGTTACCCAATATTTACTAATATTTTGTAAATTATGTTTGGCTAACTCCGTGCCTTACGGGAAATGTCACTTAATGCGTGTGTACATAATTTTTCACTAAATGGAATAAATGCTATGAGCAATCCTATCCTGAGACTGTGATCCTACCTGAGGCAAAATTAATCAAACGATTCTTCCTTCTTGCCGCTGCTGTACTCAGTTAATTAAGAGTTGGGGTATTCAATTTCATACTCATTGTTTACCATGTATTTAAATTTACTTTTCAAAATGACATTAATATATTGTATTTGTAATCATATCGCTCAAGATGACGTACGTGTGGCTATGGCTTTGCCAAACCGGTATGCCTTCATATTTGACATTGTCCATGTCCCACGTACTAACAAAACTTTCAAAAATGGAGCATACGTACGTACGTACGCGTATGTACACGTATACGTAATACATTTTATGTATTGTATTGTATTGTCCAAAAATACACTTTGTGTGATTGATGAGTGAAACGGAAAGTTAGGAAGGAACGAAAATGAAATTGGTTCAGTCAGACAGAGTGAAATATTAGAATTATTGTTAAACACAAATACATACATATTTCTTCGTGTCATACCCATGTCTTGAGGAGTTCTGATGAACCTCTTCCGTTCCTATTCATTACGTTATGTTATTGTCACATTTCGGTCGTTCATAAATAACAAGAAGTATAAGGCTTGTTTGCTACGTACTCACTCATCTTTCTTCAAAAACTCTTGAATATTTCACTTAGGTTTCACTTTTTGAGACGGAAACAGTAAAAGACACAACAAATAACAATAAGATGACAAGAGAAATATCAATAGCTTAATGGAACAGGTAGAACCTTGTCGTTTCTTTACAATAAAAGCATAATGTGATTTTTGTATAGGTACTATGGGAGCATTTACTACTACTAGGGGTGACTAGGGGTGATGACTAGGGGTGACTCACCTTGACTGCCATTATTCTTGGATCATCATAACCAATCCATTGGTCATTGTTCACGGCGTGTGGTCCTTGGGCATCACTCTCAGCATTTTCAACCGCCCATTCTCCAGATTTTATCCCTTCGCAAATCTGAAATAAGGAAATATTATACATTAATTTGGTTGAGGCCAAGACAGCAGGTTAATGCGAATTATTCCCGACAATTTTTCTAAAAAAATGTAAATATAACCTCGTTTTAATTGAACGTGACTACAAAACATTCATTGTTCAATCACTCGACATTCCCGCCCTGATTTCAATCTTAACTTGAAAGCTTCATGAAATGAATTAAAATTAATTAACAACTTAATTTTAAACACATGACATGGATTGCGTGCAATAAATCCATTTCTTCAGGTCATGTATGTTAATAGTGTGAAAAATGGAATGTTTTCTCCCACGCAAAACCTGTCTCAAAAATGGTCGGAAGGAAGAACTGTAATGAGTACGAATACGAATCAGTGATTGACATACATGCATCCTATTGTGCACTAGTTTTTACAAGGGATTTCCGATACAATTTCATTTCATTCCATGTCAAAAATGCGTTACAGAATAATACAACATATTATGTTAATGCGATGGAATAACAAACAGTTGCGTGCGTAGAGTGTACATTTTATGTTACGTTGGAATTGTTGTTGCAATTCAAGACGACATTTTCCCATGAGAAGAAAACAAAATGAAAACTTTCTTTCTGACACTTCAAATAAATTTTTCTCAGAAGAATGAAGTCTAAATTTTATATATACATACGTCCAAAAAAGCTGGGCCTTCGCTGGTTAAATAAAATAAGCATTTAGCAAGGGCAGCGCTTAGTAAAGAGGTATGGCTCTAATCCTTCCGCGTTCCTGTAGTGGAGTTCGAATATCCGTCGTTTACTTTCGACTGTGTTACAAAAATTGGCATTACCTCGTAATAAGCCAAATAACCAGGTTCCTTTGTGTATTTGCCCTTTGTCCCAGGCCCTGAGGCTGGAGCTCCGACGTCACTGCTCTCAATGTTGAACAAAGTGTACGATCTTCCATAAGTGGGGAGTCCAACGACTAATTTGTCTGCGCTGGCTCCTTCTTGCAAATAATGGCTGATTGTGTACTCCTACAAATCTTGAAAAAATTATTATTTTCATAAATTTTGGGGTCAAAAGGACACCGGTGACTTTCCTTGAGTATCTTGGATTCGTCTGAATGAAATTTAAGGCTTTATCAAAAAAAAGAGTCTCCGCTGTCCTTTTTGTGAGTATTGGCTCCTCAGCCATAACGTTTCTTTTTTTTTTTCATTTCGAACTCACAATATTTAGTTGATTTTTGTAGTCATATTCTGAGAATCCATTGGTGGGTTTCAATGGAGCATGATGATTTACTGTGGGCTCAGTAGATGCATGGTAGTCATAAGTCAACAAATTAAAAAAGTCCACATTTCTGAAAATTAAGAATATCAATCATTATTTCATTATTGGACTCCTTACACATACATAACATGTCACGAAAATGAATAATTATCATGCTTGGCCAAGTAAATTTTCCTCGAACTACAACTACATGAGTTTTGAATCTTCGAGTGCATGTAACTACACGCTTACAATATTATGTGCTTGTAATCGAATGCATAAGGATAATAGTGTAATTAGGTTAATTAAGGAATGGTGGATTAGAATTAAGATTCAGAGGAGTAAAATGAAGTAAAGTGAGTAGAGTGAGTAACAGTAGCCGGAGAGGAAAGTCAAGGTGTGTCTCTAGAGAAAAATGGAAAACAATGGATATAGTGACGAAAGAATGAAGGAGTGCGACTACTTGAGAGGACAATCATCAAAATGAAAGGAATATGCGCATAGTTTGTTAGCTACTATGTTCCGTTTAGTCATTATTCACAAGGGAAGCCTCAGAGTTTTTAAAATAGTTCCAAAAAATCAGTTTAAAAAAATATAGTGGTGGAATGGATTCAAAGAAGTTTATTTACTCCAAAGGATTCTTTCCTACTACTAAGGGTACCTTTTCCAAGTGAAATTGAAAGAAATCAAACCTTAAGGAAGAATGATCAGACTTGGGTTAATTCCTTTTGAAATGGACTAAAGTCCAATTCCAAGTACCTTCTCCAAATTCCAAAAGTACTTAAGT
>JAQGCB010001970.1:0-12754 GCA_034698835.1 Protaphorura tricampata
GGAAAACATTATCGTATGCACTCTTTAAAATGACGATTTTTGCCATTACAGCGAAACGGCAAGGCCTAAACCTTGCAACAATGCCACGATGCCATAGATGAGTTCAATTTTGCCTTACATTGTTTAATTATATTTTGTGGCACATTATGGTATTACGGAATTTCTGCAACATGCTTTGAGTCACCTTAGGAACCATAAGTCAAGTCAAATCTATATATTTGTTCGACAACTGATCAACAAAGGGCGAACTCTCTGTGACAAAAATTACTCTCCTCATAAAAATCCTGGTTGAACAGGAATGAAAATTCCAATCTACGTCTGAAACTTGGATAGCAGTACATATTGATTGACGTGCTGGGAATTCCGATATGGGGCGCAGGACGACTTATTCCGTCTTGGTATTCCACATGGTGGTCACACTTTGTATTTGTCCTTCGATTGGTGGGATGGACAGGAAGATAAGTTCCGAGGACTTGAAACGAAGCCTGGAACGAATTCGAGACGGATCTTTATTTCGTAAGTAATACAATCAAATATCCTCAGAATTTTTTAATAATTATTATAGAACCACCCAAAGTTCCTTTCCAATTCGCATTGAAAATTAAACCCTTCGTTATGTCATACTCGTATCCGTATAGTGGATTTTTTTCCGAATGGTATATTTTTGTTTTTGAACTTGTAGATCGGACAGATCCCCAAGAAGTCATAACCAACTCAATTGAATGTATAGAAAAAAAATGTGATGAAATCACGAAGCGAATTCTCATCCGAGAAGTTCTCATCAGGAATCAGTACAAGACGATTGATGAACCTTGCAACACTCACAATGAAGAAAAATTAATCATTCAAACCCTTAAACCTTATTTCGTTGAAGATCAACCTTTTGACCAACGTTATCTAGATTGTCAAAACAGAATTCTGGACTCTGGGAAAATCTTCTGTGATCCGTTCAAGAATCTTATCTGTTCAAGTGAGAATAAATGTGCATGTGGTTCTGGGAAACAATGGAAAATTGGAGCAAAACCAACGACTGGGTACACATTGAACGGGATAGATGAACCACCCTCAGCTGACACTTGTATAATTCCATTAGGAAGACCTTGTTTCCAATGGGGCAGTGATAGGAGAGAAAGAGGATTATTCGTTGATCCATTGGGAAATCATTTGATAGGAGATATAGGAGTTTGGGATCAGATACCATCAGTTATACATTGTGAACGTACTGCGACGTGTCCGCCGTCTTTTGTACAAGATTATTTTCGTGGAACAATTTGCTTGGACGATGATCTCGACAAAAGACTCAAAAACCTAAACAAATATTTTAATGAAGATGTCAAAGGATTAAAGGGTGGAGAAGCATGTGATTTTGAAGGACACACTCAACTATACAAATCCGACCCCCTTGACCCTGACAAATTTGATGTTCGTTTGAAAGCCATGGAGACACTTCAAGCTAGTGGAGCTGGTGTCTGTGATCTTCAAAAATTTCATACGTGTGGAACATCTGGGAAATGTGAATGTTTGGAGCCAACGGTACTAGATGGGGAGGAATGTACACTTCCAATTTCTGCTCGAACTTGTGGAAGTAATCCAGGTGTGACGTCCATGGTAATAACGAATGGTTTTGTCCCTGAAGCTCAACGACGACTTGCCAAACAGATAGAAAAAATTCCAATGGCAGGGTGTGGGCCGAAATCCCATTGCTTCATTGACTTTGACTATGCGAAGAGTCAGAATGATGTGGAAATGTTTTGCATTTGTCGGGGATTCTTTACTGGAGTAAATTGTGGTGAACCCTTGACAATGTTCCTTCCATTCACTCGTCCATCTTCCCTTCCATCAGATGTAAAAAATACTGCTGAGAAACTTAACATTTTCTCAGAATTTAACAAACTGGCAATAAAATTTCAAGAGAAATTGACACTAAAATCTGGAGAAAAGTGTGATTTTTACAAGGAGCTGGAAATACGGAAATTGATTCGGAGAATCGATTCATTGAATGAGCCAAAGTCAGTCATGACAAAATCGGACTATGAAAATCTAACGGCAACCATTTCAAAATTCACAGAAACTAATGAGCTATACTGCTTACGGCATCTTGATTCTCAGAGAGGTTCAGCCAACTATAGGGAACACATTCCGTACAATCAGGTTAGATGCTTACATACATATTCGCACATCTAAAATTGTACTATCACATTCGCATCAGTTTGATTGATTTTTATTTCCATCTTTTTTCAGCCAGTCGAATGTGAATACAGTTCCCGTGTATGCCAGACACCTCTAACGGCGGCTGATCGCTCCGAAGGTCAAATTGCTTCATCCCACCGAAGGATTCTCGGAACGTATTTTTCTACTTTGGGATGTGGCGAGCCTTGCACCGAGAGCATTGATTTTGAGGGAAGCAATCCTGTGCCAGACACCAGGTACGTTACTGTCCAATGTAAAATTGTACCCCTTTCAATAGATTGAACACATAAACCGAAGCTAATTAACGTGTCTACTAATTATAATAGGTTCGATGTCGATCGACTCGAGAATTACCTGAACAACAAGACCACATTTTGTGTACGGTCAAATGAGGTCGGGGTCAGAGTCAACTGTGAAACAGAAAAGAATGAAACCAATAGCAATTGCGTTTGTCGTGGTGCCGACGCCGACTGCACAAGAGTCTGCTCACAAGTACTTTCTACATCAACAATCGGAGTTAGAGTTACCGGGCCCAATAGTACAAACCACGGGGTATCGCACTTGTCGATCAATATTGGCGGTTTTGGATGGCTGACTTTGCTATTCTTATTCCTGGCTCTACTGATTCAATGAATTTCATTGATAAATTGATATCAACAAAATTAAACACACAAGAATCGTTAGCTAATTTAATAGTTCAGGACAGTCAGTTAAAATATATTGGCTTGCTCGAAGCTCATGTATCAAAATTATATTTGATTACTTTAAAGCGATCAATAAAATTGAATCAATTTTACAACTGACTTACTTTCAACGTGAACAATTATTTCAATGCAACTCAAATTTACATACATAATATAGAGGAAGATCTGACATTTATTAATATAGCATGAATGCATATGGTATAGCATGGTATTACGGAATTTCTGGCCGATACTTTGAGTCACCTTAGGAACCATAAGCCAAGTGAAATCTGGGCATGTGTTCCAACAACTCATCAACAACACGCACATTTTCTGAGGTCGATGAAAATTCCTCGCCTTATAACAATCCTGGTTGAACAGGAATGAAAATTCCAATCTACTTCTGCCACTTGGACAGTACGTCTACATACTGACTGACTGACGTACTAGGAATTCCGAGATGGGGCGCAAGACGACTTATTCCGTCTTGGCATTCCATCTGGTGGTCACACTTTGTATTTGTCCTTTGATTGGTGGGATGGACAGGAAAATAAGTTCTGAGGACTTGAAACGAAGCCTGGAACGAATTCGAGACGGATCTTTATTTCGTGAGTAATCCAATCAAATATCGTCAGAATTCTTTTTATTAGAAACACCTAAAGTTACTTTCTAATTCGCATTCAAAATTGAAGCCTTAATTCGTTGTATTGTGTCATACTACTAACTCCTAACAAGGATTTTTTGCTTGTAGATCTGACAAGTGGGCCGAAAATCATAACCAATGCAATTGAATGTATAGAAAAATCATGTAATGAAATCACGAAGCAAGTGCTCATCCGAGAAGTTCTCATCAGAAATCAGTACAAGACGATTGACGAACCTTGCAACCAAAAACTCAGTCCTTTCGTATTTGAAGATCAACCTTTTGATCAAAATTATCTAAAATGGCAAAACAAAATTTTAGACTCTGGGAAAATCTTCTGTGATCCTTTCAAGAATCTTATCTGCTCAAGTGAGAATAAATGTGCATGTGGTTCTGGGAAACAATGGAAAATTGGAGCAAAACCAATGACTGGGTTCACTTTTAGCGAAATAGCTCAACCGCCGTCAGCTGACACTTGTATAATTCCACCAGGAAGACCTTGCATCGCTTGGAGCGGTCGCGGTGATGCGACGGAGCTAGGATTATTTATTGATCCGTTGGGAAATTATGCATTGGGAGATTTAGGAGTTTGGAGGGAGCAACCGACAGTAGTACATTGTGAACGTACTGGGAGATGTTCGCCGTTTGAACAGGATTATTTTGTTGGACAACTTTGCTCGGACGATGATCTCGACAAAAGACTCGATAACTTGAAGAAGTATTTCAATGAAGATGTGAAGGGATTGAAGAGTGGAGAAGCATGTAATTTTGAAGGTCATACTCAACTCTACAAATCCGTATCTCTTGACCCTGACCAATTTGATGTTCGTTTGAAAGCCATGGAGTCTCTTCAAGCTAGTGGAGCTGGTGTCTGTGACCTTCAAAAATTTCATACTTGTGGGAAATCTGGTAAATGTGAGTGTTTGGAGCCGACGGTGTTAGATGGGACGGAATGTACACTTCCAGAATCTCATCGAACTTGTGGTGATAATCCAGCTGTGAAGTCCATGATTATGACGAATGGATTTGTCCCCGAAGCTCAACGACGTCTTGCCAAAGGGATCGAAAAACTACCAATGACAGGATGTGGACCCAAATCCAAATGCTACATGGATTTTCAAAATGCACTTGGTCCGAATGATGTGGAAATGTTCTGCGTTTGCCAGGGCTTCCTTACTGGAGTAAATTGTGATGAACCCCTCACATTGTTTCTTCGATTCACGCGTCCATCGGCCCTTCCAGTGGATGTGGAAAATATTGGAGAGAAATACAAAATTTTCATCGAATTCAACCGACAGGCTATAAAACTTCAAGAGAAATTAAAATTGAAATCTGGTGAAAAGTGTGATTTTTACAAGGAACTGGAATTACGCCGTTTGATTCGGAAAATCCATTTACTGAATTCAGGAAAAACATTATTTCTGAAAGATTCTTATGAAGTTCTGACGAAAGCCATCTTGAATTTCACACAAAGTGGGGAGCAATACTGCTTAAGGAATTTTGATCCTGAGAGAAATCAAAACTCCTTGATTGAACACAGTCCAAACAACCAGGTTAGAAGAATTACGAGTCATGTCTATTTTTTGAATCTCTAAAATATAAACCAATTATGCTATTTCGAGAAATATTTTTAATCAATTTTTCTTGTGTACTCTTTTTTTAGCCAATCGAATGTGAGTACAGTTCCCGTGTATGTCAAACACCTCTAACGGCGGCTGATCGATCCGAAGGTCAAATTGCTACATCCCACCGAAGGATTCTTGAAACGTATTTTTCTACTTTGGGATGTGGAGAGTCTTGCACTGAGAACATTGATTTTAGAACAGACGTTTCTGTACGAGACACCAGGTACAGTCTAGCATAGGATTGCATTAATGTAACATATGCATAGGCGAAAGTTAATTAACGTTTGCGAACTAATTATTATAGGTTCGATGCCCAATTCCTGGAGTTTTACCTGTACAACAAGACAACGTTTTGTGTACGGTCAAATGAGGTCGGGGTCAGAGTGAACTGTGAAGCAGAAAAGAATGGGACCAATAGGAATTGCATTTGTCGTGGTTCCGAAGCCGACTGCACAAGAGTCTGCTCACAAGTTCTTTCTACATCAACAATCGGAGTTAGAGTTACCGAGCCCAATAGTAATAATCACGGGGTATCGCACTTGGCGATCAATATTGGCGGTTTTGGATGGCTGACTTTGCTATTCTTATTCCTGGCTCTACCGATTTAAAGGATTTTTATAGATAAATTGATATCAACAAAATTAAACACACAAGAATCGTTAGCTAAATTAATAGTTCAGGACAGTCAGTTAAAAGATATTGGCTTGCTTAAGGCTCACGTATCAAAATTATATTTGATTACTTTAAATCAACTAATAAATTCGAATGAATTTTACAACTCACTTACTTTCAACGTGAACAATTATTTCAATGCAACTCAAATTTACATATATTATATAATATATAGGAAGGTCTGACATTTATTACTATAGCATGAATGCATATGGTATAACATGGTATTCCGAATTTCTGGCCCACACTTTGAGTCACCTTAGGAACCATAAATCAAGTGAAATCTAGGCATGTATTCCGACAACCCATCAACAACATGCAAATTTTTTGAGACCGAAAAAAATTCCTCTCCTCAAAACAATCATGGTCGAACAGGAATGGAAATTCCAATCTACTTCTGCCACTTGGACAGTACATACGTACTGACGTGCTAGGAATTCTGAGATGGGGTCCAAAACGACTTATTCCGTCTTGACATTCCATCTGGTGGTCACACTTTGTATTTGTCCTTCGATTGCTGAGTTGGACAGAACGATAAGTCCTGAGGATTTGAAAAGAAGCCTGGAACGAATTCGAGCCGTATCTTTATTTCGTAAGTAATCCGATATACTCAGAAAATTCTTTATTAGAAACACCCGAAGTTTATTTCTAATTCGCATTCAAAATTGAAGCCATCGTTATATCATATTCATAACGTGGATTTTTTCGAATGCTATTCTTACGTCGAAACGGCGAATTATGTGTATTATATATTTTTTATAAAAAATTTGTGATGCACTTGTAGATCTGACAGACCCCCCGGAAGTCGTAACGGGCGCAATTGAATGTATCGAAAAAACATGTGATGATATCAGGAAACGAGTGCTCATCCGAGAAGTTCTCATCAGGAATCAGTACAAGACGATTGACGAACCTTGTAACACTCACAATGAAGAAAAATTAATCATTCAAACGCTTAAACCTGAAGCCGCAGAAGATCAACCTTTTGATCAGAATTATCTAAAATGGCAAGATAAAATTTTAGACTCCGGGAAAATCTTTTGTGATCCCTTCAAGAATCTTATCTGCTCAAGTGAGAATAAATGTGCATGTCGTCCAGGGAAAGAATATAAAATTGGAGCAAAACCAATGACTGGGTATACCTCGAACGGGATAGCTCAACCGCCTTCAGCTGACACTTGTATAATTCCACTAGGAAGACCTTGCTTTGAATGGGGCAATGATCGGACAGACTTGGGAATATTTGTTGATCCGTTGGGAGATCATACGTTAGGAAAGATAGGAGTTTGGACACAATCACCAACTGTAGTGCATTGTGAACGGACTGGACAATGTTCGAAAGATTTTGATCCGGATTTTTTTAATGGATCAATTTGCTCGGACGATGATTTCGACAAAAGACTCAAAAACTTGAAGAAGTATTTTAATGAAGATGTAAAAATATTAAAGGGTGGAGAAGCATGTGATTTTGAAGTTCATACTCTACTCTACAAATCTGAATCCCTTGGCCCTGACAAATTTGATGTTCGTTTGAAAACCCTCGAATCTCTTCAAGTGAGTGGAGCTGGTGTCTGTGATCTTCGAAAACTTCAGACTTGCGGGAAGTCTGGGAAATGTGAATGTTTGGAGCCGACAGTGTTAGAGGGGGTGGAATGTACACTTCCTGGGTCTCAACGAACTTGTGGAGACAATTCGGGTGTGAAGAGAATGTTTATGACGAATGGTTTTGTCCCTGAAGCTCAACGACGTATTGCCAAAGGAATCGAAAACTATGGATGTGAAGTTACCGAGCCAACTAGTACAAACCATGGGGTATCGTACTTGGCTATTAGTATTGACGGTGCTGGTGTGATTCTGCTGTTCTTACTCCTGGCTCTACTGATTTAATGAATTCCTTAGCTAAATTAATATATAAGAAAAAATTAAACACTGGAGAATTGTTAGCTAATTTAATTGTTTAAGGACGATCTGTTAAAATGTCTTTTTTGGTCATGGCTCATGTATCAAAATTATATTTGATTACTTTAAAAGAATCAATAAAATTGAATAGATTTTACAACTCATCATTCACTCAGCATGACCAATTATTTCAAGGCAACTCAAATTGACATGCAAACATGCATCGTATAGGAGAAGGCAGCTGAGGTTTGTTACTATAGCGTCAAGAAAATTCTCTGTAAAAAATGCATGATGTCTGACACGCCCAGGGCAAGTCCATTAATGTGTATAGGCTTACTTATTACGGAATTTCTAGTCCACACTTTGAGTCACCTTAGGAACCATAAGTCAAGTCAAATGTATTTGTTCCGACAACTCAACAACAATGACATTTTCTGAGACCTAACAAAAATTCCTTTCTTTATAGTAGTCCTCGTCGAACGGGAATGAAAATTCCAATCTACTTCTGCCACTTGAACAGTCGTACGTACTGACTGAAGTGCCAGGAATTCCGAGATGGGGCCCAAGACGACTTATTCCGTCTTGGCATTCCATCTGTTGGTCACACTTTGCACTTGTCCTTTGATTTCTGGGTTGGACAGGACGATTAGCGAAGAGGACTTGAGACGTAGCTTGGAACGACTTAAGAGTGAAGCCCCTCGACGTACGAAATCTAATCTAACATTCTCATTAATTATAATCGTATATACTTATGCTATTTTTTGAACTACGCTTATTGACGTTTCGTTTCTATTGTGTATCTAATTTTTTTTAAATTATGTATTGTACTTGAAGAGAAGGAAGCTCGAATGGAGGGATATGGAGAGTTGGCTCTAATCATCGTTTGTGCTCACGGAGGACATTGTACTGATACGACACCGCAATTGATCATCCGAGAGGTTCTGATTCGAAATCAATTCAAGACTATTGACCAACCCTGCAACACTTACAACGATGAAAAATTACTCCTTGAACCACCCGTACGTTCTGATATTACCTTCTTTAAGAAGCCATTCGAAACGATTGACTTTCCTGATAATACGAAATATTATGCAAATTATCTAATCTGGCAAGAAAAAATTTTGGACTCTGGAAAAACTTTTTGTGATCCGTTCAAGAATCTTTTCTGTTCAAGTGAGAATAAATGTGCGTGTCAACCAGGGTCAAAATGGAAAATCCAAGCACTACAATTATTGGCTCCGGGTTCATTTACAATGGAGACTACATTTAGGAAAGACACTTGTATAATTCCATCTGGTGGCGCTTGCAAAAAAGATGACAAAATGGCCGAATCAACACGATTCTATTACGATCCTCTTCAGGACACCGGTAACACAATCTTACCAGAGCCTGTATCTCTACCAAAACTATCGTGTGAAACTCTTGAGTACAATTTACAAGACAGATGTTCGGCTAATCATGACGATTATTTCATGGGATCGATTTGTTTGAATGAAGAAATTGAGAAGAAACTACCAATTTTGACAAAATATTTCAAAGAAACTGTAAAGATATTGGGAATCGGAGACACTTGTGATTTTGACGGTCACACCAAACTCTACAAATCTCAAGACCTTGACGCTGACAAATTTAATGCTCGCTTGAAAGCCCTGGAGTCTCTTCAAGTGAGTGGAGCTGGGTTCTGTGATCTTCAAAAATTTCTAACTTGTGGAAAATCTGGGAAATGTGAATGTTTGGAGCCGACAGTGTTAGAGGGGGCGGAATGTACACTTCCAGGGTCTCATCGAACTTGTGGAGACAATTCAGGTGTGAAGAGAATGATTATGACGAATGGATTTGTCCCTGAAGCTCAACGACGTCTTGCCAAAGGGATCGAAAATTTAAATGTAATGGAAGGGTGTGGGGCCAAGTCCAGATGCTATATGGATATTCAAAATGCCAATGGACCGAATGATTTGGATATGTTTTGCACTTGTCGTGGATTCTTTACTGGGCCGAATTGTGATGAACCCCTCACATTGTTTCTTGCGATCACTCGGCCATCACTCCTTCCGTCAGATGCAAAAGATACTACAGAGAAAATCAGAATTTTCATAGAGTTCAACAAACAGGCTGTAAAATTTCAAGAGAAATTAAAATTGAAATCTGGTGAAAAGTGTGATTTTTACAAGGAACTCGAAATTCGGCGACTGATTCGAAGAATTGATTCATTGAATGAACGAAAAACAGTCATGACAAAAGATGATTATGAAAATCTGATGGCAGCCATTTCAAAATTCACACAAACTAATGAGCAGTACTGTCTACGTACTTTTGATCCACAGCGAGGTCAAGACTTCTTGATTGACCACAGTCCTTACAATCAGGTTAGAATAATAAACAGTCATATTTACTGTTGTCCATCTCTAAAATTTCAAGGACCATTAATGTTGATTAATTTTGGTTGCATTATTTTTTCAGCCCATCGAATGTCTGTTCAGCTCACGTGTATGTCAGACACCTCTAGCGGCAATGGCTGATCGATCCGAAGGTCAAATTGCTTCATCCCACCGAAGGATTCTCGAAACATTCTTTTCTACTTTGGAATGTGGGAAGTCTTGCACTAAGAACATTGAAAGTGGAGAAACTCCCGTACTTGACACCAGGTAAAGTAAAATATCATATCCCTCTCAATATATCGTACCGTAGTCCGTAGTACGCGACGGCGAACGTAAATTAATGTGTGGCAACTAATTATAATAGGTCCAATGTTGATCGACTCGAGGATTTCCTGTACAACAAGACAACATTTTGTGTACGGCCAAAGGAAGTCGGTGTCAAAGTCAAATGTGAACCAGAAAATACTGGAGCCAATCGGAAATGTGTTTGTCATGGTACCAATGGTACCCAAGACGGAAGTTGCTCCAGAATCTGCCCAAACGTCACAAATAGTAATAATAGTACAAACCAGAACCACGGGATATCGCACTTGGCGATTAATAATGGCGGTGGTTGCTTGATTCTGCTACTCTCGTTCCTGATTGTGTCGATTTAGTGAATTTTATAGCTAAACTAATGTCAAAAAATTCAACACAATGATTGTTAGCTGATTTAATAGTTCAGGCAAATCAGTTAAAATATGTTGTCGAGCGTATGGCTCATGTATCAAAATTATATTTGATTGCTTTGAAAAGTTATCAATAAAATTGAATGGATTTTACAACTCACCATTAATTACTTTCAACGTGAACAATTAATTCAATGAAACTCAATTTTACATGCATCATATTGAGGAAGGTCTGATATTTGTTACTATATGCTATAGCGTCAAGAAAATTCTCTGTCAAAAATAAGTGATGTCTGACACGCCCTGGGCAGGTCGATTAATGTGTATAGGCTTACTTATTACGGAATTTCTAGTCCACACTTTGAATCACCTTAGGAACCATAAGTCGTCAAGTCTTTTATTTGTTCCGATAACTTATCAACAACAGGCCTATTTTCTGAGACCTAGAAATTCCTCCCTTTGTAACAGTCCTGGTTGAACAGGAATGAAAATTCCAATCTACTTCTGTCACTACTTGGATAGTACGTACTGACTGACGTGCTAGAAATTCCGAGATGGGGCCCAAGACGACTTATTCCGTCTTGGCATTCCACCTGGTGGTCACACTTTGTATTTGTCCTTTGATTTCTGGGTTGGACAGGACGATTAGCGAAGAGGACTTGAGACGTGGCTTGGAACGACTTAAGAGTGAAGCTCCACGACGTACGAAATCTAACATTCTCTTTAACTATAATATATGCTTAAGTATGCTATTTTTTGAACTACGCCATATACACTTTTAGAAGTTGTATTTCAATAATTAATTAATTTGTTTAATTATGTATTGTATTTGCAGAGAAGGAAGCGCAATTCGAGGGATATGGATTCGTGTTTCTAATCATATTTTGTGTATACAGTGGACATTGTACTGATACGACCCCGCAATTGGTCATCCGAGAGGTTCTGATTCGAAATCAATTCAAGACTTTTGACCAACCCTGCAACACTTACAACGATGAAAAATTACTTCTTGAACCACCCATACGTCCTGAGCTCACTTTCTTCGAGAAGCCAACATTTCCTGGCACTAAGTTTCCGGATAATACGAAATATTATGCAAATTACCTAATCTGGCAAGAACAAATTTTGGACTCTGGGAAAACTTTTTGTGATCCGTTCAAGAATCTTTTCTGTTCAAGTGAGAACAAATGTGCATGTCAACCTGGATCAAAATGGAAAATCCAAGCACTACAATTGTTGGCTCCAGGTTCATTTTCAATGGAGACTACATTTAGGAAAGACACTTGTATAATTCCATCAGGTGGCGCTTGCAAAAAAGATGACAAAATGGCGGATTCAACAAGATTCTACTACGATCCTCTTCAGGACACCAGTAACACTAACACAATCTTGCCAGAGCCTGTATCACTACCAAAACTACGGTGTGAGACTCTTGAGTACAATTTACTAGACAGATGCTCGTCGAATCACGGTGATTTTTTTATGGGATCATTTTGCTTAAATGAAGAAATTGAGAAGAAACTACCAATTCTGACAAAATATTTCAAAGAAACTGCTAAGGTATTGGGAGTTGGAGACACTTGTGATTTTGATGCTCACACTCTACTCTACAAATCGCAAGACCTTGACGCTGAAAAATTTAATGCTCGTTTGAAATCCCTTGAGTCTCTTCAGATGAGTGGAGCTGGGTTCTGTGATCTTAAAAAATTTCTTACTTGCGGAAAATCTGGGAAATGTGAATGTATGGACCCGATGAAGGTGGTAGAGGGGGTGGACTGTACACTTCCAGTGGACCCAGTGGATCCCAATCTTCGAACTTGTGGGAACAATCCAGCTGTGAAGGCCATGATTATGAAAAATGGATTTGTCCCTGAAGCTCAACGACAACTCGCCAAAGGGATCGAAAATCTAGTCGGAATTGACGGATGTGGGCCCAAATCCAAATGCTACATGGATATTCAAAATTCGAACGGGCCGGATGATGTGGAAATGTTTT
>JAQGCB010001971.1:0-12752 GCA_034698835.1 Protaphorura tricampata
AAATGAATATATTGGTTTATGCAATTGGACATTGGCATTATTTTGGAACTATCGTCTCACTGTTTGGAAATACGGGTAACTGCACTGAATGTTCCTACTTCAGAATTTTGATTGTTCTTCCGATTTTTGTCTTTGCTTGGGTAAAACAATTAGAGACACACACGATTGAGAATTTCGCCATCATATCACACAACAGGTACCGCAGCAAATTCAGAGATAAATATCCGAATCAACGCAAGGCCTTAATTCCTTATATATTTTAGACTGAACAAATTAACATCAATGCATGTAAAAAACAATGGTTAGATAGGCAACTAAAACTTACGCTTTCTCGGACTCTGAATGTGTAGAAAACTTGTGGGATCTTAACGTAGCACGACTTGTAGTTACATAATCGCAACCTTGAACATCACAGTGAAAGCTTTTGCCACTTTTGCGTTCCATTTTGGTTTTCTTCAAGTGTGATTTTCTGCTCAGTTCGTTCCTGTTCTTAAAAGCAGGTTGATTTTTACGTTTCAACTCTTCTTCTTTGTAAAAATTAGGGTTTTCCTTTACTTTCTTCGCTCTATAAGCTTTGCCATAGGCTGCTCTTGCTACTACGTTTTTCTTGTTGTGAGTTTTTATATTAGTTAGAATTTTCTCTCTGTTTTTCTTGTAGTAAGTTCTGCTTGTAGTAGCAGCTTTTCCTTCCGGGCAATGTTTGTAACTTAAGTGTTTTCTAAAATATTTTCTGTTCTCAGAGGTGTATGTACACAAGTTGCAACAATACAACTTTTTCTCACTGTCGAAGCAGCTATCAATTTCTAGTGCTTTTTCTACTTTCGACGACATTGCTTTCACCGACTGACGTTAACAGGTGTTGACTCTAGGAGGGTGAAAGCATGTCTGGGCGTGTCTGGAGAAAGGGGGGACTATCAAAGATTAGGGGCGCCAAATTCAAAATCATTCCAAATTACAATAATCAAACTCATCCAAAGACAATAATTCTATTTTAATTCTCTTTAATCAAGCAAAAATACATACACCAATTACCAATATAGTACCATACTTACACATTCTAATAAAACATTTATTAATTTTTTCCATCTAGAATGACAATGCCCCGGTGTTTCTGGACTCACCATACATGGCTTTCGTCCGAGAAAATATGGAGACGAATTCGACAACGGTCCTTAGAGTTCGGGCATATGATGCAGACACAACCACGAATCAAGAGCTACGTTATCTTATGAAGGAAGGTGACAAAGGGTCTTTCCGTGTAAATCCAACCACCGGTGAAATTACAGTACACCGGGCTTTAGACCGGGAACAACAGTCCGAATATCATTTGACAGTCATAGCGATGGATACAGGTGAGCCCATATCAAGAATTCCACATCTGAAGATGATAAATCGCAATTTACTGTTGAAAATGAAATGAATATTTTTTTAAAACAGGGATTCCTCGACTCACCGGAACTGGAATGGTTCGAATTGTCGTTCAAGATTCGAATGACAACTACCCTCAGTTTACACAAGATCGGTTTGAGTTTCAGATCCTGGAAAACACTCCACCTGGAGTAGTTGTCTCACAAGTACTCGCTATTGATAAGGACAGTGGTTTGAACGCTCAGATCAAGTAAGTAATCAACAGTTAAATAATTTGGCGAAATGTCGAAACATTTCGGATTTATTATAAGACATTCATTCTAAATCTCAACTATCTATTTTTTCTTTAGATACAAACTCCTCGGATCGAGTCCCTTTTCAATAAATGAAGATACCGGTGAAATATTAACACAAGGAGAAATTGATCGTGAATTCCAAGAAATATACATGCTCGTGGTAACTGCGTCAGACTCGAATCCGATTTTACCTCTCCAGACAAGAGCAAATGTGACAATTCGGATTTTCGATCGAAACGATAATGCACCTGCCTTTGAGAGGACCCGTTACGTTGTGGCCGTTCCGGACAATGTAGGGACCGGAGATTATGTACTCGGTGCTTCGGCTGCAGACAAGGACGCGGGTGTCAATTCCAGAATTCGATACTACATTGGAGGTCAAGATGCGGACAAGTTCCAAATCAGTCAATCCTCGGGTGTAGTGAAAGCATTGAAAAAATTGAAAGGAAATGGACAAAATACTTTTCATTTGGAGATCCATGCCACAGATTCTGCACTCCAAGATCCAATGTCATCAATGATCAATATCGAAGTACAATTGGCAGATGCTACTAAATTCCCAAAAATTCGTCCAGGTCAACGTGAGTTTACATTCAGCGAAGGCGAGCGAAATGTTTTTGTGACATCAATTGAGGCAATGCCATCCAGATCAGGACTGGGTCGAAGGATACGGCGTGAATCTCATCAGTCTGGCTTTAATTACTTCATTGGTGGTGGAAATCTCGGGAACGCTTTTGAGATTGATGAAACATCTGGGAAATTAAAAGTATCACCAAATGGCCTAGACTTTGAATTGACACAAAACTATGAATTATGGATTGAAGTTAGTAGTTCAGATGAACCTGATCTTCGGAGTGTCGTTGCTCTGCACATTAACGTGACGGATTCGAATGACAACCCACCCTTATTTGAGAAAAAAGTTTACCATCTGAGTGTCTTGGAGGAAGAAGATTGGCCCAGATTAATCACAACTTTACATGCAAATGACGTTGATAGCGGGGAAAATGGGAAACTGAAGTATCAATTGAGCCAAAATTCATCTGAAACTCTTGGCTCACTTTTTGCCGTGGAATCGACAACCGGGAAGTTAACTACGAGAGCAAAACTGGACATGGAAGAAATCTCCCAGTATATTTTAACTGTTGAGGCTGTTGACAATGGGTCTCCGAGATTAACTGGAACAGCGACTCTGATCATCAACGTGGAGGATAAAAATGATTCCCCTCCGAGATTTACTCGATTGTTCAGTGTCAACGTTACTGAAAATGCTCCGATTGGAACTTTCCTTATCCAAGTCACAAGTTCAGACAAAGATGTAGGGGCAAATGCTAATTGTACTTACAGTTTTACTGGTACGAATGAAAACAAATTCATAATTGATCCCATTAGTGGGAACATCACTGTGAATGGAATGTTGGATCGTGAATCAAAGGATGAGTATCATTTAAAAGTGGCCGCTATAGACGGGTCTTGGCGAGCAGAGACCCTCGTCACCATTACAATTCAAGATTTGAACGACAACACTCCGGAATTTGAACACAGTTTCTACAGTTTTAATATTCCTGAAGGTGAACAATCAGTTTCCTTCATTGGACAAGTGACTGCGTCAGACAGGGATAAGAAAGGGCCAAACTCTTTGGTCTCCTACGGACTCAAACAACCGAGTGATATTTTCTCAATCAATACCGTGAGCGGAGAAATATTTTCCAAAAAACCACTCAAATACAAACGGAATTTGAGGAAATGGTCACCAGAGAATGAGTATAGACTGGTGGTGACTTCGAGTGATTTTGGGAAACCTCCGACATCATCAGAATGCTCTGTCGTCATCAACGTTGTGGACAGTAATAATCACCCACCGACCTTTGAACGTGACACCTATTTTGTCCCAGTCAATTTGACCTCAGCCAAGGGGTCAAGGGTTATCCAACTCAAGGCCACTGATCCAGACGCTTTCGGAGTTAACGCAGAGCTGGAATATTTAAGTATCAGTGGAAACGGGAGTGCCCTTTTCAGTATTGAGAAAGAAACTGGATGGATTACCACTACCGTGGGTGACTTGAATACAAAGAAATTAAAAACTTATGTCATGCAAGTCCGAGCTGTGGACAAGGGAATTCCACCACAATCAGCAGATGTTCAAGTGGTTCTCGTCGTCGTCGGGCCAAATTTGAATGCACCTGTTTTCACTGCAGTTAGCTACAGAGTCATTGTACCCGAAAATGAAATCTTAGGGACAATAATTGTTACGGTCAGTGCAAATGACCCAGATGAAGGACCAAATGGTCAAGTCCGTTATAACATCACTGCAGGGAATGAAGAAGGTAAATTCGGCATAGATTCTCGAACAGGTGCGATTACAATCATGCAAGCGTTGGATTTTGATACGAAGAAGGAATATGAGCTCAAACTCTCTGTCCATGACCTCGGAAATCGCCCACTATCCAGTCAAGCCCAACTGACCATTATCCTAACCGATTCGAATGACAACCCACCTTTATTCAACCAGACGATGTATACTTCATATATCAAAGAGAATTTACCAGTTGGTACAGAGGTTCTAAAACTTGTAGCCACAGACAAAGACTCACCAAAATTCAGCATCATTCATTACACGATTGTGGGTGGATCTGGGAAAAGCCTATTTAGCATTGACCTTACAACTGGAATCATCGGAACGAAAAAAGTATTTGATTATGAAGAGCGTCGTGCTTTCACCCTAGAAATCATGGCTTCCAATCCAGACTCCACTTTGTTCGGAACAACTCAAGTCCAAATTTTTGTTCAAGGTGTGAATGAATATTTTCCAAAATTTGTTCAACCCGTCTTCCATTTTACTGTGAGTGAAGCAGCTGCGATTGAGTCGATCGTCGGTTCGGTGCAAGCAACGGATGAAGACAGTGGTGATGATGGAATAGTTTTATTCTTATTTGTTGGATCCAGTGTGGACAAAGGCTTTGGAATTGACACTAAAACTGGGACTATCACAGTTTCAAAACACCTTGACCGAGAATCACAATCCAGAGTAGTCCTAACAGTCTTGGCTAAGAATATCGGTCCAATCCGTGGAAATGATACAGATGAAGCTCAAGTCATCATTACAATCCAAGATGGAAATGATCCACCGGTATTTGAAAAGACAAAGTATGAAATGGAGGTTAGTGAAGGGGCTCAAATAGGATCCAGGGTCGGTGTGGTCAAAGCCACAGACATTGACGTCCGTCCCTCGAACAATCGATTCTCTTATGAAATCATCAGTGGAAATAAAAATGGGTCATTCAGAATTGATCCTATAACAGGAGTCATATTCACGGCCGGAATATTGGACAGAGAATCGGATCCTGTGTTTACAGTCATCCTAGGCGCTGCTGATGTTGGCGAACCGCCTCAAACTGGAACAACAACATTGATTGTTAGCATTAATGACATTAATGACAATGGTCCTCTTCTAACGTCTGTCGAAGGTTCAATTGCTGAGAATGAACCTGCAAGATCTAAAGTGATGACGCTTCATGCGACAGACGCTGATTTGAGTCCAAATGGGGAACCGTTCACGTATAATCTGGTCGGTGGACCGGACATGGCCAAATTTAAAGTTAACCCCAAGTCAGGTTTGATTACAACCACAACTTCTTTCGACCGAGAGACCACCCCTGTGTTGAAAATTAAAGTTGAAACGGTAAGTCACGATACTTTAGTACGAAGATATTATTGAATGAATTTATTCGGAACTTTTTTTAACAATATGCACATATATTTTTATTTCAGAGTGATAACGGTACACCACCAATGAAAACCGTCCAAGAAGTTGTAATAAATGTTACGGACAAAAATGACAGTCCTTCGGAACCCCGAAACGCACAAATTATTCTGTACACATTTGGAAATAAAATCTCGTCGGACAAAATTGCAACAGTTGAACCTTTAGATCCCGACACGACTGGACAATATACTTGTCATTTGGATAGAAACGAAGTATTTTCAATCCCATCCAGTTGTAATCTATTTTTGAGAAAATATCCAAATACAAATCAACAGTCCTTGACAATAACTGGTGATGATGGAAAGCACGGAGAGGTCAAATCAACATTCCAAGTTAAACTCTTCTCATTGGATAATCAGACCCTTGAAAATTCAGTCGTGCTTCGAGCGGAAGGAATCACATCAAAAGAATTAATTGAAAAAGTTTATGTCAAATTACTGGAATATTTCACCCAAATATTCCGCTACACTCCATACATTTACAATTTAGCCCCGACCGTGAATGGAACTGACTTGTTCTTGACAGTTCGATCTGGGAATGAATTCGAGGAACCTGAAAATATTGTCAACACACTTTTAAGTCATAAAACTCATATTCGAAGTTTATTTGACGGAGCTGAAATCCTTTACAATCATTCTCCTTGTGGTTCATCTTCACAAAATAGTTGTTTGAATGGAGCTCAGTGTACGAGTCATCTTCGAGTCTATACAAATCAAAGAATTTCTCATGGATCCCTCATTATTCACTCAGCCCCAAGAGTTGAGCAAGAATTTAATTGCCAATGCCCATCAGGATACACAGGGGTCAAATGTGAGCTCAAAACTGAACCATGTCATCCAAATCCATGTGTAGGTGAACGAGCCACATGTTCTAAAATCGGTTCAGACTTCCAATGCACTTGTCCACCACATTTGTACGGGAAACGTTGTGAATTGACTCGAAGTAATATTTGTGAATCAAATCCATGTAAAAATGGTGGATCGTGCCAAGAACATCGTCAAGACAGTTCATACTTCTGCCTATGCCGACCTGGATTTTTTGGAAACCAATGTCAAACAGCAACGGATGCTTGTAGACCGAATCCATGTATGAATGGTGGAGAGTGTATCAGTAGTTTTAGCACATCTTCTGCATTTCCAAGATGTAAATGTCCAACACACTTTTATGGAAGATATTGTGAAAAGTCAGGTTATGGATTTTCATTTGGATCTTTCATGGATTTCCAACCCTTGGACCCGAATACCAATGATATTACAATCATATTCTCAACTAATAAAGAAAACTCACTTTTGGCTTATAATTTTGGAGAACAGACTGGTGGACGCTCAGACTTTGTGGCCATTGAACTTTTGAAGGGGAAAGCGACTCTGTCTTTTGGTGGGACTCGCACTGCTGTCACAACTGTTTCCATTAATAAATATCTTGCGGATAGTCAATGGTATCGAATCATGGCCATACGAAATAGTCGTGTCATTTCTCTCAGCGTATCGCAATGTCAAGACAGTGGAGAAAATTGTGCCGATTGTCTTCCGAATGACCCTTCTTGTTATGCAGATGAAGTAGGATTGACTGGGTAAGTTAACTGATTTTCCTGAATAAAAATTGATTCCATTAAGGAATATACTAGACACTATTTGATCCAAACCACAGTTCGATTAACGGAGACGTTCGATACAGGAAATATAAATGGGCGTGTTGACTTAATGATAATATGTGATTCTAATTCTCACTGTATTTTTCAATGTTTCAGAACGCTGAATTTCAACGGAAATCCCCTACATATTGGAGGTCTCAGAGACGTCGGCGTAATTCTTGAGAGACCTGGACAGGTTCGGACGGACGATTTCATCGGTTGCGTCCACAGTATTGAGGTCAACGGTCGCCCATTAAACCTCTCTTCTCCTCTTGACTCTCGTGCTGTATCAGACACTTGTGGAAGACTTCGAAACGTGTGTGACAAGTCCAATCATAAGTGTGGAGCTCACGGTGAATGTATCGACAATTGGGATACATTCACTTGTCGATGCTCAGGATTACTAGCAGAGAATTGTGACGAAGCATTTTCCTCGTTCACCTTCACACCTGGATCCTTCCTTGAGTTTAGAGTTGGTGAAAAATATCGAAGGAATCAGTTGTTGCACAGTTTTTATGGGAATCATGATGGGGTCAAATCTCAATCAGAACCAGGGCCGAGGAGTGTCTCTGTGAGCTTTCGTACTCTTCAAGAGAATGGGGCTTTGATATATGCGGCTACGAATAAAGATTACACGCTTGTCCAGGTAAGGACAGTTTTTACAGTCTCATTAGTCCCATTGTAGTGCATTTTTGTATTTTTATCGATTATTTGCTCATAACCAAATTTTTTTAAATAACAGATCATGAAAGGGAAATTAAGATACACCACAAGACTTGGGTCAAACCCGCTCGTAGAACTGAGCATTTCTGATATCGAAATTACGGACGGAGAATGGCATACCATAAAATTGACAATGCGAAATCAAGGTCTTCAAATTTTTGTGGATGACGAGAAACGAGGGGGCGATCTCAGCTCTGGAGTTGCTCATGACGTTTTGGATCCGTATTTAACAACGCTCATGATTGGAGGCGTCGACACTGAAAATATACATGATTTTACAGGTAATTTAATTGATTGAGTTTGCTGGATATATATTTTCAAAGTTTCTAAACACTGAGCACCATACTCTATTCAATTTTCTGTGAAAAACTTTATAAACTCACAGTCAAACTCACCTGAAAAGCAATTTATTCTTTATATTCTGAAAACCTGAAATCAAAGCGGATATGAGATTGTTAAAGTGTTGAAACTTAATAAAGAATTTTTAGAATTTGTCTAGTTCCTCTAAGATTTTTTAGCCTCTCTAATGTACGAATTGACTCAATATTTAGACCCTCTGAAATTCAATTTTGAAATATTGTGTTTTTACAGGGTTCGAAGGATGTATGGCAAACTTCAGTATAAATGACAGGCTTCAACCAATTCGTGACTCTGGAGGTTTACTCGATGAGGTCATTCAATATGGAACAATTAGTCGAGGATGTAGTCGGGACATGAGTGCAGCTGCTTCAGCCCCTGACCCCCTCAGTATCGGAGTCACCCTCGTCATAATTTTCTTTGTTATTCTCCTCGTCGCCATTCTCGTCAGTTTCTTCGTATTTCGTCTCAGAAACCGTGAGAAAAGTCCACTTCCGTCCCTTCCATCCAGTGCAACCAGGCAAACACCTTCCGGTCAAACAGACGTAGTCCGTAATCATATGGAAAATGAAAGTGACACAATTCGGAATTTTGTACGAAACTCTAAGAAAGTTACACTTGGTTATCAGAAACCAGACGTCATCGAAAGAACGAATCAATCTCAACATTCACACCATTTGTCCAGCAATGGTTCACCAATGTCTAAGGATTCTCCTAATAATACGAGTAATGGTATGGAACATGGAATATCCTTGGAACCAGATATTTCTGAACTTCCAGAACATTATGACTTGGAAAATGCAAGTTCCATTGCTCCGTCTGACATTGACATTGTTTATCATTACAAAGGATTTCGAGATAATTTAGGATCTTGTAATCAATCCTCTGCAGTCCCTTACAGACATAGTCATCATTACCCTGGGACACACAGACAAAGTCCAGGCATTCGACAATCCCTCATTTCAAACGTTATGAAATCAACACCATTAGCCAGACTGAGTCCTAGCAGTGAATTATCACAACAAACCACACCCAGAATATTAACTTTACAAGACATAAGTGGGAAACCATTACAAAGTGCACTCTTGGCTTCTTCACAAAAAGATGTGATGAGTCAGAGTGAGAGAAGTTTAAATATAAGTCCAAGTTCATCCAGAAGTAGTCGAGTCAATGCCCCTTGTCAAGGTCAAGTTAAGAAAAAACGTAAAAAATGTGGAGGACGAGAGAATGGTGGAAATAATATACGAATCGGTTTAACAGCTGAGGAGATTGAACGATTAAATCATTCTCGTCATAAAAATAATTCCAGTCTAGTTAGCACATTGGACGCTGTGTCCAGTTCAGACAGTAATAATGGTCGAAAAAATAAATTGTCTGAATTATTGGAAACTAATACGGAGATGATGAGGAGGAGAAGGAGGTCAAGGGACACTTCAAGTGATGGTGGAGAGTCTGGGAATGATTCCTTTACTTGTTCAGAATTTGAGTATGACAATGATAAGCGAAATAATTTGAGGTCACCACATCGAATGTTTTCAAAATTAGCAGAAGTAGAAAATCCTGAAGGAGAAGAATCATTTCGAGGGTCTTTGTCCACCCTCGTTGCATCTGATGATGATCTCGCCTACATTAGTAGTTACAATAATAAACCAACAAATTCCACAGAAAGACGATCAGGAGAGACTTGGGATTATCTATTAAATTGGGGTCCAAATTATTCACCATTAGCAAGTGTGTTCAAAGACATTTCAGAATTACCGGATGGCTCAAGTGCTTGTTTACAAGAAGTAGCTCCTCCACAAAGTAATAGTTTACAAAATAATCTTAGTAGTGTAATTAGTAGTCGAAATAGTCGTTACCCGACCCCCAGGCCCAATGAAGAATACGTTTGATAATAATGCTATACATATACTACAGTAAAACTTTTTCAGAAGACCTCAGAAATGAGAGCAAAATATCAATCAAATCAAGTGTTTTTTTATACAATGGAAAAGTCTTATTGTCTGCGTGCCTCAATTAATTTATTATCTTAGTCAGTCATTACTCATCAACCCAAATCTACTCAAGATGATTTTTTTTTACATTTTTGTTATCAGTTTTGTTAGCATACCATTTACAAACAAGCCATATCATTTGTAATTTATTTGTATAAAACTATTAAGGAAATAATTATACCCGGTAAGATTTTGAGGATTGAATGTTTTTGGATTTATAGTGACAATCTCTAAAATTACAGATGTATAGTATGTGCAAAGTAGTGAATGTGAACACGTATGTGTACGGAGGGAGAGTTTTTTGTGTAAAAATACGACATGTACATTTATTTATGTAAAATGTAAATCTAAATTATTTTGTACCACGCTTATTTTTAAACATTGTTATACTGTAGATTGTACAAAGTTTTGCGTAGACAGACATTTGTAATGGTGTGCCAAAATCCACGAGTTGAATTTTCAATCAAATACAGTACTGATCTTCCGAATTTCTTTAATAAAAACAATTTTAAGTCGATTAAATCATCTACATCTGTTCATCTGCGGTTAAGTAATTATTTCAGTTCTGTTAGTCCATTCATTCAATACCTTTGTAGAAATGTACAGGGCGCTCCATAATGATGCAGCATTGTCATTGGGACAAAATTCAACAAGCTACGACGTGAAGGAAGCTCCCTCAATGTTAATTTTCATAATGTTATCTCTGGGTTTCGCTAATCTACTACACTCAAGCACACAACGCAACTACGCAACTGGAGTAGATTTTTATGAATTTGGCAGAAGAGAGTTAAATTCTTGAAGTACTTGATACATTTTTAGAAATTCACATGAAACCTTTCACTACTCAGTTCCGCCAGTTCGTGTAGTGCTAAACCAAGTCATTTGGATGCAAAAATTTAAATACAACAGTAAAGAACTAACCCGGCCAGCATGAATAGATAAAAACCGCATAAACTAAAGGTCAATCTTCAATTTTAAGGAAGTGGGTGAATGAAAATCTTATTGAGTCGAGCTAAGCTCAATTTTTACGAAATTATTCCAGATATGCCGTGGGTGACGTGTGCCGTCGCTATGGAGATTTTGCAAAATTCGTATTCTATTTTAGTAAACAAACTTTTACGACCGTGTGATGTCGGTTCGCTTCTCTCATTCGCAATTTCCTTTTCGTCCAGTGAACACCTGTCTTGATTCGTCGTCTCGTGTCAATTGTCATCACTTTCTCCAACTTTCTCCGACGTTCTCCAAAATCTTTTTCGACATTCACCTGGCAAATCCACCTTAGTCTCAAGCGGGGCAACAAACTGAGCACGAATAAGTAAGTTCTCACTTTTTGTTTAATTTACATCTGACAGAAACTTGATTGTTTCAATAATTAGAAAAGTGAAAGGAATTTTGAAAGCGAATGTGACTCTCCAATGGTTTCACGCTTATTAACCAATTGCACTGATTTGTTTAGGTGAAAAATTTTACGTCGCATTTGAACCTCATTCTGGTCTTCGGAGGACGTTCGGTCAGGAACTTTGAAAACCAATCATCGGACACACCATGGCGAATCTATACCGGAAGACCTGGATTACCACAATGGCAGGCATGGCGGAGAATGATGACGGATTATAAACTGGACCACAGGTCTTAAGGTAGGGGAGAGAATTTGTAATTTTTTTTAATTATTCGTAATGAATGGTATTTCGTTATGAAGGGGTGGTGGTTCTGATTTTCAAAAAGTTCGTATTTTATTTTTACCAACAATTTCCTTGGTAGTGTTCTGCTTCATTTGTCAGGATTGAAACTCAGAATTCAAGAGATTCAAATAAAAATAGAGATTTTCAAAATATTTCAGAAAATATTTGATGGTAATGGCCAGGAATATTTATCTTTTGTCAATCAAGTTTTACTTCGCCAACTTTACGAAAAATCAGAACCACCATTATATCTAAATACCATTCGCTAAGAAAAGTCTGTTATAAATACGTTTATAACACGAGTGCTAAGTTATTCACACATTGAAGTAAAAGCGCTTCCTGCTGATTGTATTCTAATATTGGGTTTACGTTTCGCATTGCTCATTCACGAATTGTTCATATTTTGTCTAATGTGCATTTTCTCATTTGTTTGCGCACTACGCTGTCGAAATGTCGCAGATTATTCTGACGGAAAAATACAAGTGTAACAGTAAAAGTGTAAGTTAGACAGTGAAAGTGTTAGTTAAACAGAGAACGTGACGGTGAAAGTGTCAGTGCAAATGTACAGATAATTTTCATTATTTAAGCGCGTTCCACGTCTGATGTGTAATGTGGAAAACACGATCGCGGCGAAATCAAGCATGAAGACTGGATAATCCTCTTGATGCCTGGGACTACAAGTCTACTTTTGGATTGGTGGATTTCTGAGGGACTGTGCTCTGTGTTATGCTGGTAACATTGGACTTGATAAATCTGCGTGTGGTGATTTCGAGAGAAGGAGACTATCTGGACACTATTGTGATAGGCTTATTTTTAAAATAATTTACAATGTTACAATTTATTCTAATTTTGAATAAAAAGAGCATTGTTATTTTGGTGTTGAAACCTTATTTGTCATATTCACTACTGTGGACTGCGACTACTGCCAAGGGGCGG
>JAQGCB010001972.1:0-12752 GCA_034698835.1 Protaphorura tricampata
ATGAGGAGTATCTTTCAAAGAATTCAGACAAAATAGTGCTTGTAAATGACCGATTAAGCGCCCGGGCGTTTATTAGTTCAGACAGGATCAGAGGTGGCAGACTTTCACCACTTTCACCATAAGCGGAATGGAGAAAGCCCGGCGTTTAATCGGTCAGTTACGGTAAATTATTCGCTCAACAAAATATGCTCTCAATTGCACCGTCATTTTTTTATAGATTCTAGAATTATATTAAAATTACCTTCACTTCTTCCAATACAGCGGTCAGCACAAAGAATGGGACTGGGAGAAAGTAAAATTCATTTGGTATTGAAATCCAATTCCAACTCGACCGAGTATCTTCAGATTTTGCTTTAGTAATTTCTACTATGCTAGAATTGTATTGATGATTGAGTTCTTGATCGGTTTTGCTTGCAACGATTGAAAAGTAATCAATGAAGAATAAGCCAACAACAATTGCAATTGGGACTGAGCTTGCCAAAAGTAATCTCCGACGATATTTCTGAAGATTACATGAGTACGTGTAATGTGAACCAAATGTGTCACAAAATTTTGATTCGAATTGAACCCACTTGTTACAAGTTTTGACCCCTTTTTTGATTGTGAGCCAAACGCAAACGATGTCCCAAACTTGATAGAATGGCAATGAAATATTCATACTTCTCACAATCCAGTCTTCCACAGTATCTCTGTACCTGGAAAAATCCATTCCTATAATTTTATTCCGTTCTAGAGCAATTTTGCAACTTCTCTAGCTATAGAAAATAAATTCAGTCCTACCCTCTACCCATCACGACCCTCGCCCAATCTCGGTAATACAATAAACACAGACCAATTCTAAAAATATTCCATAGTACAGAGTAAAATGTGACGAAAGAGAATAATTTAAATTCAAAATTAACTTTTCCATCAGTTCTAGACTTTGGAGTTTGTCTTAATTTAATGGGACAACTGCCGATGAATCTCAATACGAGAAGGAACAGTCTCCATTGTGTAAAAATATAATGACTGGATTTCCTTTCCTGAAATCGGTCTTCAAAATCAGGGTCAATAATTACAACTTGATGATGGCGTGACCTAATCATTTTTATTAAATGGTGAAGAATACTGATGGGAAGAATTTGAAGAAATGTCTCTGCTCTCCACCTTTTGAATTTACACTGCAGTTCAGGAAGATTCTATAAAATACTACGACAATTTTGCTGAAAAGATTCATACACATTGTAAATTAGGTATATACCTAATTAATTAGGAAGGTGCATCCGATGCGATGGGCCATGAGAAGTATGAAAGTGATACAAAGCTAATATTTAAGTACCGGGTGGTTAACTCTGCCAATCTAATTCACTTTAACGCAAAGCACCTGTCAGACTGTTTATTCTAGCTTAATGTCAACCGATTCGGATTACTTCACAACTCTTGAAACTGCGTCTCGAATTAGGTTAAGATTAAAACACACATATTCAGATGGTATCTAGATCGAAGAATTACATAAGTTCACAATCGCGTATCCACCGGATTTCAAAATCAATCAATTTTATTTTATGCATAATTTAAAAAAAATCTTTTGTGATATGATGCAGTGTTTCCAGAAATATCTAAATTGACAACTACCACTGTACTGAGTTACAGTCCGGGAGTTTGAGAATTTTGTTTCTCCCCATTGTCATCTGAAAAACAGAACAATCCATAGTTGGTATTCTAATTTCTGGTTAATCTGGACAACATGCAATTCATGTTGAACTCGGTCATATTTCATACCTCCTTCTGTCATCAGCTTATACGCTTGGAACCACCAGGTATTGACAACGTAAAAGGCATCTTTCTTTTGTTCCACTTCCGGTTTTTCTGCCCAACTCAAATCCGACCATGGTTTACCAATAATGTAATGTACAATTTTGATTTCATCGTCATCCCATACAGGTGAATGCCAATCACGTAGAGTCTTCAAAGCATTATATTTGTACGACAATGAAATCCATTTCTCCTTGTAAACTTCATTTAAAAAGTCTTGATCCCCAAAATGATACTTTGTGAGATCTGGTAAGCTGATCAATGTTTTCACCATTGCCTCCAAACTCTCCAACGAAGGTTTTAATACGAGGAGTCCTGTATTGAAATAATCCAAGTCGGAAGTAGATGTCTTTGAACATATCTCATCAACAGTGCCCTTTTTATAGTTCGTGTAAGCGCAAACGGAAGGATTCCTGTTAAGAAAGTGTTAAAGGACTCATAAAATCACAATCCACCGTGGTAAAATCGTATTATTCCTGATGTAGAGTCTCGTATTTTCCTTATGGAAACGGAAACAAATGAGTTCAAATATCTGTAGCACCTCATAACATACGTATGTATGTATGGTGCAGAGCTACTAGTTCTATTTAGCGCTAGTATATTACAAGAACGTGCCGGCTATGAATGAATGCCACATTAAATCGATACGAAGTGCCGTGTTGAGTAGAAGTGAAGTAGAACGATAAAATAGTTCTGTCGCATATAGTCCACTTTGCAAAAAGTGAAACTATTTGGTTGATTATTTGGTTGACTATTTGGTTGACTATTTGGTTGAAGGTTGAATTTTATAGCAGGAATTATTCGTGCTAACCAGGGAAAGTTTTCATTTTTGGAATTTAGTTTAAAATATGACACGTTTTATCATTAGCTGACAACAAGAATCGAAGGATTTAAATGTTTCTTTAATTCTTAAGGAAGAACTAGCTATTGATTTTTTGTTATAAAATCAGAAAACTCACCACTCGGGTGGATAACTCGGTAATTTTGAAAGATTACATTTACAACCATGACTTGCAGCAATCCAACCGTCTGGCAATTCCATTGTCATCAGCTCATCCAAATTTTGTCTCACCAACATATCCGCATCCAACAGAACTATGCGATCATAATCGATGAGTCCAAAAACTCGCAATTTAGTCCAAACTTCTGAAAAGCTTGCGAATGCAAAATTTGTTTCTTGATGCAAATCGACACGAGTGGTTTCTCGAGTATCACATCCAAGTTTTCTTAAATCATCAATATGATTCGATGATAAAGTTTCAGGAGTGTAAAGAATAATCAATGGGTATGCAGATCCTGCTGCAGAAAGTGACCATGCCAATACTTTAGCACCAATCGCGTAACTATCAGTAGTAATGATACAAGCATAGGCACCCTTCGGTTTTAGGGACCCCATGCTTTGGAAGTTCGACAAAAACTATTAAGAAAATGTTTGTGACACAACCTGTTAACAAAACAGTGTTCAGCTCGTGCAAATTTGAACTGGTTCTACATTCGTAGTGTGAATGCGAATATCGATCTATTCATTCGTGTGCCGGATGTTGTAGTTAGCTAACCGCTTGTCCTAGTTTTGAGTATACACATACAATACGGTATCTTCTTAACTAAAAACTATCTGAATTAATAAATTGCGAGTGGTCATAACACTTGATAATTCATAGTTTCATGGGTCCCGTATTTTATCGCAAGTAGTCTCATCAAGGAAGTCCGCTTTACCAATATACCAATATATCGCAAGGCCAGACAGTAGCCCGTGCTATCAATTTCGCACAGGATTTCCATAACAAGTTTCATGTCATACAAAGTCATGTTCGTCGAGAGAGAGTGTGTGAGTGTGTGCGAAATTTTTAAATTAAATCATAATTGATTAGCGGCTTAGTGTATGGATTTCAATTTCAATCATATTATTGTATTGCATATATATGAGTTTATGTAATATTCAAAACTCTCTGTTTGAGCTGTTGAGGTTATTCACGTACACTCGTACAGATCTTAGGTGAAAATGTCATTACAATTTACAAATCCCATTGCATGTTCATTGTAGTACCAAAATCAAACTAGTAAAATAGTAAATGCATTACTAGTAGTGTATTCACATGTACCTATTGTAAAATGTTGGTCTCTGAGCATGGGTCATTGGTCCGAGGAGTTCAATAAATCATTCATTCATTCATTCATTCATTCGTCCATGCATTGAAACCAAACTGAAAAAAACTTCACCAAAGTATTTGAATTGATCTGCAGGATTGATTTTTGAATAATTCATATTATCCTGTCTAGAATTTGTAGACTTCCCACTTTGTAATAAATACTTCTAGGCTCTAGGATAGGACTACCTAATGTTACTTTTACTACAATGTTAACTCTACATATTACAGGAATATTGGTTCTCAGAATTCTGAATAAATCGATCGAACATCGCAGTCTTCATGTCCTCATTATTGCGAAGACCGGATTTCCAAACAGCTTCTTTTGTCCAAATTACATTACCAGTACGACGTAATGTCCGTAACAATAAACAAGCGCAAAATAGACGTACGAAGTGGCAAATGATCCGAAAACTTGAACTACCAAGGAATACTGAAAAGTCTGGAATTCCACTGAGAAGTTGAACAAGAATTGATTTACAACTGAATTGTAGTGTTTCATCCTTGTATTATTGTACTTCTTACAGAGTAATTCTCACAAAGTCTAATAATGGAACGAGTGAAAGGAGTTTATAGTAGAGAAGGTAAGAAAAACAACTTTACAATGTTAATCATTTTACTCTGAAATAAACGAGGAATGTCGTGTACAAATTATACTCATTTTTTATACGGACATAATTTTATAAACTGCAAAAATATTAATTTTCACAAAACAGAACCAGATGCAGGTCCAGGAATCCCTAAGCATTTTCTACCGTTACTTCACCCTGAGATGGTACCCGGCCTGATGGGGACAACATCTCGAAAACTGACTCCACAACAAGGTTCTTGAACTAGAAAGAGTAAATTCTACAGAAGCATCCAATAAACAGTTCCAGAAGTAAAGATAATTATGTATTAATTTGACAATGTAGCTGCATCTGAGTTCTCCAATTTTACTGCAAAACTCAATTTGGACGAATATCAATTTGAAGACGAGGTTCCAGATGATCCAGGGAAAAGTGAATTAGAATTAGACGTGACTGCTTTGGATCGTTACAATGATGACGTACGAATGTATCGGAAAATTCTCGTTGAAGAATGTCGAAGTATTCCACTCAAGTATAGAAAATATTTTATTTGGTTTCGATAGTTTCGCTTTGGTTTAGACTTGTACGTTTCATTTTTTTTCAGGCCAGCATTGGATATGAAGGCATTGGAAAAACTAGGGGGTGCTATTTCCAGATTATGTCGCAGTACTTACTATGGGACTTACAAAGCACAGTCACTGGCCGAGGGCACAGTCCCACTTTTAATTTGGGTTGTGAGCAGAAAATATTTCCCAGAAGAATTTCGAGTTAATGTTCTGAAAGCGATGTCGGAAATGTTTTGGACGTCCAATCAACTCAAACAGAAGGTTGTATAGAGACTAAAGTTAAATTCTGCACTAATGCACTCTGATCAGATCATACAATTCACATAAACAATACTTTTTATCGTTTCTTTTTGGAAATCTAGTTGGTTTTATCATTGGGGGTCAAAGTTTTATTCCAAATCATGCAGTCACTCCCAACGGATCGCAGAATATCGACATGGGCATGTTATACCCTTACAATGGCAGCAACTGGTAGTGCCGAAATTATCAGAGCGGTAATTTCTTGGATTTATCTTGGACACTTCTTACTTCTAAATTGTTGGTAATTCGCTTATGAAAACTGCATTATTGTAATTGTAATTTCGACGATATAGGCTGTAAATATCGCTGGGATGGAAGAACTAGTTGGAGAAATGTCATTCGAAATGTACTGGTATGATTGGCCTGTTAATTTTGGAATGGTTCTCCAAGGAGTTCTGTACGGACCTCACTCTGTCACAGCAAATGAAGAATTGTTTCAATTCATGTAAAATACGATCAAAAATCTGTGATATTGATATTATATATTATACTAACGTGTACTACACCCGTACGCCCTACGCCTTGATGAAATGATCAAAAATATTGTGTAAATAATTGCATGTGAGTTATATTTATGAAATAAATCTCTTTTTATGTCGAAACAATTGTAAAACTTTTGTTTGTTGGAGAATATTAGTTTAGTCTTCCAATAATATACAAATACAAGGCTGAATTGTTTGGATGATTACACAATCTTTCTTATTTTGACGCATGAGATTAACAAATATGCCGAAAAGAATACGATCTCGATTAAAACCCATACGTCTTTCACCATATTTCTCCATTGGCCCTAATGGAGAAAGTGGTGAAAGTTGGTGTGCTCCTGCTCTGACCCTGCCTGATTGAATATTACAGAAGCAGATTGTAATTGTAATGTAAACATTAGTTACACACGCACGGACAACACAGACGAATATGTTTTTAATTCACGATGTCGTTTTTTTTATTAAAAAAGGGATATAATGTGGATCCCCGAAATCTTTTCGAGACACTTCGATTAATTAAAACAGAAGAATCCCGGAATAAAGAAATTGAGGACTGGATGGGCACAATTCATCCTTATACAATTAATTTTAACCACCACCGTACCTAGTCTTCAAAACATAACTTATTTTATTTCAACAGATGGAAATAAATGGCAGGAAATACTGTTTACTCTTTTTAAAAAAGTAAACTACAAAACTGTCTAAAATGAATTGACTGACGTACATAACCAAGCATAATTTAACATGGTCAGCAACACGAACGGTTTTATATCAATCGTATGACCGTTAAAACTAATTGTAAATTCACTGTCCACGTCTTTTTGCTGCGAATATCAATTAATTTATAAACTGCAAAACCTTGCTTGCCAAGGTATAAATCAGTTTTGAGCCACCCTCTAATTTTACATGCTACCCCATAGCACGGGGCGAGTAGAGAGCCCGAATTTATTGACCATTCCAGCCTGTGCTCTCCGTACTTGACCTTCAACGCTGAGTGACCTTCGTATTCCGACCTTTTCCAAGTACTCATTCTGAAATTTGGGACATTTTGGCGATTTTCATTTTCAGTTCATAAAAATGAAGGAATTTTTCGAATTTTTGGTTTGACTCAGTCAGTCTGCACTGATTTTTATTTTTATTTCCGTGCATGCCGCAGACACGCACCAAATACAAATTCACCAATTGGGATTTTGAGTTAATTAAAGGACCGTCGCCCATAAGCCATAGCCCATAGCACGTTTCTCAAACGAAAGTGTGCTTTCAAGCGGTGAGCACCATCCTAGAACGTACTCCTGCTAAGAATTTATGAAAATTTTGTGAAAGTTGTGTTTCAAAAATCAAAATTTTGAATGATTTAATGAAAAAATGTTGTCGAGGAAGAAGAAGAATATTGTAAAATCCGAAATTCGCCCAGAACCCCCACTTCCAATCCATCCACCTGCCCCACTTCACCATAAGGACAAAGACAGAAATAGTTTTACAAAAAGATCTTCAACGTCCACTGACCAATCACTGATAAATAAATTCAGCAGTAGTGAAGGTCGAAGGTCAACGTCTGCGTCCAGTTCTGGTGGGTCATCGCGTCAATCCACGTCGACGTCGAAAAATGTTAAGCCAGGAGGGTTACAACAGCCGAATACTAATTCTGCCATTAGTGGACTCATCCCCCGTTTGGGGGAAGTACTGGGTGAAACAGATGAAGAGATTGGTGTAAGAAATTTAAAGTCTGCTGAAAGGCAACGAGAGTTAAAACGGTTATTGCATTGTCTGAACGATTGGGACAATATCAACGTAAGTAGAAATTAATTTAACCTTTGACCGGTACCTGTAAATAAAAATATTGACATAATTTAACAAATTTTTAAACTATTACAGGACCAAAATCTTGTGAAACTCGTGACGGAATTGAAAGAGAATTTGGAGACTTTTGACGAAAGAATGAATCCAATAATACAACAAGTCCTTGTAAGTGTAAAGTACAAATTGTATGCATTCTTGCTTAAATCCACAGTCAAAAATTGTATAAAATGAAATAATCGATTTTTGTTTATTGTTGCATTGCAGGCCGCACATTGGCATCTCCGTTCAGGGAAAGTTGTTCGTGCCATGGAAGAATTTTTGTCTGAAATGTTGGTTGTTCGTGCCAATTTTGTTGGAGTAGCTCTTCAAGCCTTGATATCCAAATTTAACCCGTTGTCTTTTAATCTTACGGCGAAATGTGTTGATATTGACGAATTTTCATTGACGGAACAAAAAGTTTTTTCCACCACGCATCGGAACCTTCAAAAAGTGTTTCAAATGTTCCCAATGTAAGTCTTAAACTTTTCAAATGGATAATCAGGCAGGATTTTGAATAATTAGTAAGTGAAATAAATATTTACTTATGATTTCAGGAAGCAAGACACTGGTGTAAAAATTATGTCTTCGTGCTATCCATTTATGGGTAAAGAACCACATGTCCACTTCTGTTACGTTAGTAATTTGCTCCAGTCCATTGAGTATCTTCCTCAAGCTAAATCCCAAATCTTACATCTCATCATCCACAAGTATGTTTTCTAGATTTTAGACATTAGTAAAGGCAATTTTGTCTCAGATTTAGATTTCAAAATTAATGCCTGAATTTATTGTCCCCTAGATTGGCGAGAGTAGATGTCAATATTTCGAGGGACGATATTGAGCTCGCAGCAGCCCATTACAACGCAACTACAAGTACTATCAAAACTGAAGATGGTGGTCAAGAAATTTTTACGATGGATTTGGATTCTGGTGAAAGTTATGTTGCGAATCCTTTGATTCAAGTTGTGGATGTTTGTTTAAATTTAGTGTTGGAACACTTAAAAACTGAATTTAATTCTGGACGTTGTGACGAAAATATGCTCAGTTCTTTGTACTCTGCGTTTGAGACTGAAATTCTACCCACATTTTCTCTCAACGCTGTGCAGTTCATCTTTTTCTACTTGATTAGTTTGGATCGATCCCACGCGACTAGTTTTTTGGATTTACTTTGGAAAAAAGCAACTTCAGTGAATACACCGGCTGTTATTCGAATTCAAGTTATGGCTTACATGTCTGGAATCTTATCGAGGGCTACATTCATTTCAATTACGTAAGTAATGTTATCCAATATTATTTGAATAGTTTGAGAGATAGAAATTTATGAGACTCAATAAATCCAATCCTCATTTAGGCTTAGGCTTCAATCTCAATCTGATAAATTCAAATGGTTGTCCAGGACAGGAACAGAACTACGTTATTATGTCAATTCAACATTGTTATTTTTCAATTCCAGGACTGTAAGACGATGGCTATCATGTTTTGCGGCGTGGGCGAATGATTACCTTAATACGAGAATTAATTCATGTCACTGGTCTAGTGTGAATGTTGAAGCCCATGGTCCTTTCTACGCCGTGTGTCAGACAATTTTTTATGTATTCGCATTTCGAAATAAGGAACTCATTGGAAGGCAGTCGTGTAAGTTTTCGTTAGAAATTATTCGAACCATTTAGTTGGAACATGGAGATATAAATTGTAAATTGTCAAGTTTGTATTAACATAAAACTAATAATTTCTCAATTCTCCAGGTATGGCATTTACACGAACATTGCATTTAGGAAGACTCGTAACGTCGGACTTGAATCCGCTGAAAGCTTGCGGAAGTGAAGTGGCGGAGTCTTTCGTCAACGCTGCTTTTATTCATGAGATTTCTTATTGCCGTTCAATACTGGAAAGAAATCAAGTCGCAACGATACCAACAAGTTGTCGAGATTCTCTGGCTAATTTAGGGACTGAAACGATGGGAGCCAGTGAGCAATTGGAATCTTTTTTCCCATTCGATCCACTCCTTCTCCCCAGGTACTAAATTAATCAGTCGTAAAATCGTGGTATCTTCCCCTTACCAGAACGCAGGTCTTGATTATAATATTTTTATCATTTCTTTTCACAGGTCGCGAGTATGGATTGATCCAATCTACCGACTTTATGAACCTTACATCGCAGACTTGAAAATTGAAAAAGAAGATCCCTACTGTGATTCAGAAGCAAATGAGGACTCAATTGATATGGAGCTCGGCACAAGTCTCCCTGATAACAGTCTTAATACTAGTGTAGATTATTTTTGTAATGGAACTATACCCTTTAGATTTAAGTCTGACGTGAAGGGTGAATCCTACGAAATGGATAATTTTATAGATTAAGTTGTTTGTTAAAATGTGTTGTTGATTAGGATATTTGTAATGCCTTCCGGATAATATCAAAGGCAACGTTTTTATTTGATTCTCAATAAATGATTTTTATTTGAACGTCATGTGCTCAGTAAATGTATAGAAGTAATTTCCGCGATAATGACACAATGAGAAAATAATATCACAGTAATTGCAAAGGAATTTAGCTAAACAGTCATCTTCACAACTTACACTAGCATTTCGAATAACATTATGACATATGACGGGCTCTTGTCGTTGAATCAAATAGAAATAATCTCGTCAAATTTCTTAAATCAGTTGTATTCAGGTGGTGGTATTCCGTTTTGGAAAAGACAATGTTTTAAATCCACAACCACATCATGGTGCGCAAACATGTAGGCTCTTGTTTCCCACATCAAATTGACTAAAGTTTCGTCATCCTTCTCGTCCAAATCAATGAGTGTTGACATTTGGGGTGAAAATCGATAATAAGGAACTCCAATGGAAGAACACCAAGCTCTGGCACGTTCCACCACTTGACCCTCTGATTGAGTTGCCTGTAAAACGAGTAAATCAGTTTCAAAAGTAACTACGAAAACTATAACTACAAGTAGGATAGCAATTGCTAATAAAAGTACTGACCTGATCGACTAGTAAATTAACTAAGGTCGCAATTCGAGGGACTTTCGTTATAGCATCCAGTACACCGCTTGGCCACGCAATGTCAAGATGGCTAGCATTGCAGCCTTGCGACGGCTGGATTCCTGTCCCAAGTGAAACAACCACAGATGGAACCGTAAATCGTTTCTCTCGCAGGTCACCCATAGCCCTCAATGAGGCCTTGAACTGCATCAATTCAGTCAAAGCATCCAGCGTCGGATTATTTGAAACTAGACCACCTGTCAAAACAATTTATATGTATAATTTCGAACGTCTGAAGAGAGTCTCAGGAGGTTCTGACACAAAACTGCGTTCATCTGACAGTGTCATAATTTATTTTGCAACATTACGGATTCGACTCATAGAAATCTTAAAAAAACGTTTGTAAGAAAGTTCCCGAACCGTCAATAAATCTTCCTTCCAGTCTAAAAAAGGACGGTGCAGCTCCAGTCCTTTTTGCACATTCCCAAACAAGTTCCTTTTCTGGTGGAGAACAGCAAGTTTCAGTTTCACCTAGTAATTTCTGAGGAGAAAGGTAGTTTCGGAAAAAGTGGAATTCAGCTGGTCTCCGGTCTACAATGGCAGTTGTGATCATGACTCTGTCAAACGAAAAGTTCATCAATGAAATGTCCCAAGCCGTAATTGTTTACTGAAATTACCTAGGCCGTCGAATGCTGCTCATTTTAGTATCTTCTCCAAATTCTTTTTTTAGAAATTCGTCCATTGTAGTATTACTGTAAGGCCGTTTCCCAACAAAGACTTGATCTTTCAAGCTGTCGTGATTAAAGCACACAATGTTACTCTTAATTCTAACTTTGATTAAATTAATTATACTCTATTTGATCCTAACCGAAGGTAAAGTGCTTGAATCTGCGCTACTGTTTTTCCACTCGCAAGACCTAGTGCAAGAATACCTCCAGTACTCGTTCCAGCAACCCAGTCAAATAAGTCAATCATTCGAATACCACATTCCTTCAAATCAATGAGAACTGAGTCAACGTAAAGAATAAATAGAGTACCAAGTATGTTTAAAAAAAAAATTCGTCACCTGCTCCATATAAAGAAGCATTTGTGTGAGGACTAGGCCTCGAATTCCTCCTCCGTCTAAACAAAGCAGTCGTCCTCCCACTTGTGACTCCAGAACGCCTAAGGGGCTACTTCCACGTCTTACCATCGTCTTTGGAACATTACCAGCACCATCATTCTCCATCGCATCAGTTATTTGTTCAGGAACATCCTGCATTTTTTCACCAATTTCCCTTTGATGAGAGAGAGCGGCAAGAGCATCATTCATGAGACTCGAATTTAGAACAGGTTGATAGTTTTCTGGTGGAATCCCTTCAAACTGAGTCGGGTCATGAAAAATACAACCCCTTGTACAACTGTTTCTCATTGACTCCGGACAACTAAAATTAGAAAAATATTTTCAATCAATGTTAAATTAAATGTGTGCCATTTTCAGCGGAAAAAACTTGTGATGAGCGATATACGCGGTAATTCATGCAGGAGAAGAACCGAGGCATTTTAACTGTTTCTACTTTCACATTGAAAATGCTTTGCAGTCAATTCAAACACAATTGCTCACCGTTTCGCTCCGACTTGTGACAGATAAAACAAAGTTTGATCTTTGTCAGGCCTTCCTGAGGTGCAAATAAGATGCCTAGCACTTTCCCCTCGATTGTTCACCAAATTACAGTCAGCACCAAAAACAATTAGAGCCTGTTCAAAACGAATTAAAACACGTTTCAAAATTTTAATGCTCGGTAGCTTGTAGTTAAGCATAATAGATAATACATACCTGAATAATACTTCTGGAGCATAAACGAGCTGCTACGTGAAGTGCTGTGTCCCCAGCATCATCTTTCATATCAGGAAAAGCAGAATGACACATAATGCAAATCGTACTCTTGAGACAACCACGCCTCGCCTAATTTCCGAAACAAAATTAGGATGAAGGAATAAAGTAGTTTTAACACGAATTATAAATGCAAGAATCAACTCACGGCAGCATGGAGAGGTGTTTGGAATTGATTATTGACAATGTTCGGAT
>JAQGCB010001973.1:0-12752 GCA_034698835.1 Protaphorura tricampata
ATCACTCGGATTACTTTTTTTCCAACCTGATTCACTGTTCTACAGTCGGAATACAATATGGAATTGGATGAACAAAATCTAACTATGATATTACATTATAACTTGGCGTTGTACAGCAGAAATAGGGACATCTTGAGCATATTAACTTAGAATTTTTCCTGTCTTGAAATCTTCTTTCAGTTTCCAGCGCACATGAAGAATTTCGAGTTTCTGGATAGATTTAATGCATTGCAGGAGTGACAAAAAAATCTTTGTGACTACAATTACCATAACATCGCCCGAATCACATCATTGCGATGAATCAGGATAGTGTCAGCAGTTCAATTTAAATCCAGAATTAGTAGGTCGTTTGTCTTCAGCATTACAAATACCAATACTTCAGTGTGATCAGAAAATATTTATTTACTGATGACTACAAGTAGGACAAATTCAATGACTAGAAGCCTGACTTAAAAAGTGAATTTATGTTGTATTGTTGTGGTCGGTTACGTTGAAAATAAACAGATGTATTTAACACTACTTCTACCTCGTACCTATTACCGAATATTTGCATATTTACTGCTCCCATTTAAAAAGTTACAACTTAGCAAATAAAATTCATGGAGTGCGCTGATTTCTTCCTGGCGAATTTCTTTAATAGTTAGATCTCATTTGAACATAACGAACCATTTTGCCAATAAGTTGACATTTTCAAGATACTAACTTCAGAAGTCACCTCGCATCATGGATAAACACTTCATTTCTCAAAACAACTTAAGGTATTACGAAATTCTTATCCCCTTTGGCTTTTTTCAAAATTCGAGATATTTACCAGTAGTTCTTTTGGGCCTTCTGTATTATTTTTTAAAAAAAAGTTCAATTTATTAAGGCGTGCTTAGTGCACATCAGAGACTTGGTTTTCTGTGTTTGCTGTATTAATTTGGTTATCAAAACGGTGACTCTACCTCGAAACCTGAGAACTCATCTCATTTCAAAGTCGAACCATTAGCTAAATTAATTACTCCAGTTTCTAGTATCTTCAATCTTGAAGGGAATCCCGTTTACGTAGGACGCAATCACTATATTATGAAGAGTGGATGCAATGCCTAAGGTCAAAGCTCCACTTGAAAGGAAAGTAATGTGATCCGATCCAATCCTCAGGGATCGGATAAAATATAAGCCAACCCATTGTAACTGGAACTGGATCCCTTTTTGCTTAACACAAAATTGTTGAATGATTTCCTTCACCTGAGCTGAACCCGTTGCCTTTTTCAAGCACCCTAACTTGAAAATTCAATGCACTCAAATCAGGTCTACTTAATTTGGAGTAACAACTCAGACAGAGAATGAACGAATAGAAATTTCTTCCAGGTTGGATTTGTTTTACCTTACCATCGGACAAGGGAAGGTGTTAGGGCGTAACCTTTGGATTAACGTTAACTTTCCTGGACTATTAATCCATGCCTTAGCAAAATACTTGGGATCGGAGGACAACCTAAGTGTATTTCAATGATTTAAGCGATAAACTAAAATTTTATCTATAGATGATAAACTATCTACTACGTGTACACTTGAAATGACACAAAGTGTGGTGAATTTGTGTTGAATTTAACATGGGAATAATATCCCTTGTTGGCCGTTCATTCTGCGTTGAGTAGCCGTAAGCAAGTTAACAGTACGCAGCAAATAGCAAATAACTTCAAAAGAAACCCTTTGGGGAAGTTTTACTGCAAATTGGAAAAGTTTTTGGCTAACGATTGTTTCTTTTGCATGGGTGAATGTAATGCATATTATACGGGTTCACTAAAAAAACGGAGCGAGTCCAGGAGCACAAACATTCCTGGATGACTCCAGGAATAAATGCAGAATCAAACGGGCGGGAGGTAAACGGTATTTATGAAAAACTCTGCATGGCTAGGCGGCTACACGATTAAAACAAGAAAAAGACCAGAAAAGAACTTGAACTTTCACAAGAAGATTCCAACTGAATTCAAAAGAGTAGAGAACCGACCGGAAAACAAGAAGACAAAGTTTTTTGTTGGCATCCTGGAATTTTCATACAAATTCAATTCGGCGAAACTACGAATAATTTGATTTTTAAACATTGAACGTTTGAAAGAACAGAGATTTGTGGAATCACGACTTTTCTCCGTATTAAATCTCTGTCAAATATTAAAGTCCCATTGACTAGTGTTGTAGTAGTCCAAATGTACTTTGGAGTGGGATGGCCGACACAAATAGAATGCAGAGAAAAAATTTAACATCTTAGGCTAATTCGGAACCCCTCGTGTTACCAGTACATTTCTATATTACTTTTTCATTAGATACGAACAATCTACTTTAAAATTTAAGTTGCTAAATGGGAGTCGTATACTCAAATGAATTTCCAGATGAATTTCATCGAAATTCGAGCATTTTATTTTTACCTGAAATGAGCACAAAGTAACGTTCTGATTTTATGAATCATACCGACTTGAAAGGAAGAATAATAAATATGCGTCCGTACTTCTGACTTTGATACAGCTTGTGGCTTACATTGTTCAGATTCACATAAATTTTATGTACCACACTACCTATTATTCCTTCGCTCTTAATATTTGTTTCTCATAAGTACCATCTTTACGACCCTCGACCTCAATATTAACCTTTATGTCCATGGTATTGCGTATCTCGCTCCACTGACTAATCTAAATAAAATGATATCAAATCCTTGACACTTCTTCCACCATCAAATTCATCGTTTGTTTCGTAGGACCACCATCGTCATAGACGTCCGGATCCGTAAAGGGTGGTTCGTCAAAATAATTCACCGTATCCCTTGATCGGGGTGTGGGCATTATAGTACAAATAATAAATGTTATAAGGTTTGAACCACCCTAAGGACGTAGGAGAAGGACGAACTCGGTCGTTTACTTTAATTGGTCCTAAAAACAAACATGCATGCCCTGGATTGACTTTAGGGCTCAAATCTAAAATATTTTATACTTTCTCCAAATAGCTTTGACTGTGTGTGTTTGCCAGCGATACTCCAATACGTACTCTCATATAAAAGCACAGGTTTCCGTAAAACACATTTGACGATCATTGTAAAACCTCTCGCTCCGGTTGAATCGGATCACTTCACTTGACTGCACTCCTCTTGGATACTTAACCTTGTCCACATTCCCTCACGCAGTCATATGTACGTATTTTATTGATTTTGGGGTAAAACCAACCAACCAATAACCAAACGAATGTGAGAGAGAAGAGAGAGAGAGAGTGGAAATGTTAAACATTACACTGCATTAGCATTAACCGTCTTTGGTTTACAGTTTATTGGTCGTAAAAAATACGGGCGACTTTGCTCGAGCTGTGAATGCCTTTGTGTATCATTGCTTGCTGCAAACTAATATAAAGTCCGGACTCGAATCAGATGTTGGGGTCTGGCTCCGGTGCGGTGCTGAATAAACCGAGATTTGAGATTGAATGGAATAATGAAGGTTCCATGCCGCCATTTCGTCTTCCAGGCCGATTTTCCCTTCGTCAGACAACAGTTTTGCTAGTTTTTGTTCGAAAAGAAAGAAAAAAAAGCAGGGATGGGATTCCTGGTACCGTCCCTTCAAATTTTCACTCAAAAATGAATTGACATCAACATGTCAAAAAAAGTAAATGTTTGATTGTGGGTTCGGTTACGGTTAGACTAGGAAGAAGTTGATGATCGAAATTGGAGAAAGTCTGAGTGCTTTCTCTTATGACTTTTGATGACTCATGGGCTGTCATGGTTTGGCATGAGAGACGGGCTATGGGTCAAAAGTTGAGCTGATCCTTTGGAAGGTGGGTAAGAGATGGATAGAGTGTTGTAATAAAAGTAAAACAACCATGAAATTCGTCAACATGTGGTGCTCATTAAACGGGGGGATAAAAGACAAAGGAAAGAAAGCACGGGCAAGGCAAGGCACACAAGAAAAATCTGTAGTGGCAATAAAATTGGACGTTCGACGAACGAAACTACCTCCAACGCCTCTCACCCTGTGCTCTGGCCTGGCCGGGCAGGGGCGGGCGGGCATTCCAGAATACCCGAAAAATTAAGCTTGTTTATCTACGCATCTTTTTTCATGTGCTTTTTATACCAGCTCGACTCTGAACCCTCCTTATGTTGATTGAATGTAACCCTATTGTTTACTTTTAACAAAAGACCTTGTCAAAACGGGTTAGCCAAGAAAAAAAATCAAAAAATAGCATGGAACAGTTTATCCCAGTTTGACGGGACGTGATTCTGCATAAGTAGTCAGTTTTTCACAAGGTAAACACTCTCGGGGTAACTACTGAAAATTAGAAAGCGGTGTAAAATGAGAGAACAAAATAGCAAGATTTTGAACAAAATGGGTCCGAGCAGTTAAAATTTACAAAATCCAACAGTGCTAAAATAAATTATGTGACAAATTCTTGAGTACATTCAGATTTATGAAAGTTGATATCTCACTAGAAATGAATTTCAAATAAACTGTCCCGTATTTTGATTATTGTCCCGAAAAAGAGGTACCATTTCGTACGGTTACCTTGTTTGACGTTAACGTTAAATTTGTGACAGACACGGTCGTCGATCTAATAAAATCCTGTCTGTCGTCCCCAGAAGGAATAGCAACAGCAGCTGCTTGTGCTTTTAGTATGGTATTTTATTATACATATCTTCTCCAGTCTAAGAATAAGGGCAAATATAAGGGCTCAAAAACAAAGAGAATTTCCAGGTAAATGGGAGTAAGTAAGGCAGGAAGGAAAGAAAGAAGAAAAGAAAAGGAAGGATCTAGTAGAAAATGTATGACTTGAAGGCAGATTAATAATTCGCCTTGTGACATAAAAGACAAACGGGGTGAATCAATATCCTCACATCTCCGTCTTGAAAAGCCCAATCTTATTTAATGGCACACGTATCCCTCTAGGCCATAGGCTCCTTTTTCGACATGACGATTCTTTAGTCCTCGTCGTAACCCTGTCCATTGTGATGTACCCCACCATCAGCATCAGCACTCTGTATATAGTACTTTCCCCCCAAGACAGGATCAATGGAAAGCATAGGATGTCGCATACGGTAGAAATAAAATAGGACGTTGTACATGTGTTTCACGAAAGATAATTTGGGATAGTTAGAGATAGGGCTTCCAGTAATGTCCATGTACAGATCTCGGAGGAAAATTCGCATCTTTTTCTTCTTTCTAGAAATTATAGGTATCCGTCATATGTAATTGTCCGTATCTAAAGAACGTGGCCTACAACTGTTGACATTTCTTAATATATTTTCTGAATGATTCTTTCGAGAATTACAGACCATTTGATGACATGGTCAATTGTTAGCAATCAGTAACGCAGTAATTACCGTCAATAGCGTAATAGCGCTTATTGCATGTCAACCGCCGTAATTTTTATTCTAGAGACAAACTAAGAACTAATTTTGTGATTCTTACTCTAAATGTTTCAGGAAAGTGGATCAATTTGCCACAACTTTAGTTTTGGAACAACTGAGAACATGTCCTTTGCATTCTGATGAGTGAAGTGAACCAATGATGAGAAAATTGACCGACTAAGCGGAATGCTAAAGTATCATCCTATGAGACTACTACTTCTACTTCTACTTGGAACACGACACATCTCTCGAGTGTTGTAGTTGTATTCCCACTCCACCTCCTAACTTGAATGACTTTGACAGGAGAACATCACAACAAACAATTTCAAAATTGGTTGTGAGGAAGTGAAGTGAAAGTGAATGTTGGATTATGTAACTTGAGTCTCAAACTGGGACCAACTTCCAAATTCCAAGTCATCGTCGACAACACCAACCAACACAAAAGCCAAACCCAATCCGTTAACACTACACATCTATACACAACACTCCACTCCATCACACTTTGGGAAAATGATATTTCTCATCCAACCCAAAGTCGAACGTTTATGTTTGGTTGGTTTCTGGAAAACTACATGATAACGATACTTGTGTGAGGTAAAGACGGAAACTTAGGAACTTCAGTTTCAGTTCGACGATACTGATGCTTGGTTCATCGACTAACTCCCTGTTCTGTGGACGTCAAGACGATTTCAGTCGGTCGTCGTCATAAATACACCAAAGGAAGCATTGTCAGACGTACAATGCATTTAGGATTAAATTTGAACAAGTTGAGTTACGATACGATTACACTTACACTTACACAGACTACAATTGACTTTGACTTGGAAAAATTCTAAAAAAAACTAAGTGTGAACATATTGCCTGGTTGGCCATATCTTTTACGAACGACGGATATTGGTTACCATTCGAATTGTGAAAAAAACCGGTAAATACTTTCCCCCGTGCGGAACCACCTTCTTCAACACTTTACTTCTTACTTCGACAAGAGTTTCTTCCAATTTCCTTAAAAACTTTTCCTCGTAAATCTTACGTTCGCGTCCCCTGGAAGCCACGATAATTTTTTGGGGTCGGTAGGTAGTGCAGTCCGAGTCCAATGGTTTGTATGTTTTCAGGGATTTCTACGAATTCTTCCAAACTCCATACCGTGCGAGCACACCTACCTATCTTTGCAAATATTTCAAATAATGTGAAAACCTGAAGACCAGTTGGTGAAAGCCCAAAGGAACAAGTAACTTTAATATATCTGGATAGTGGGAAGCCAAGGGTGATTCGGGATTACTCGCAAAAAATAATTTTGGATTTTACATGTCCGTTGAGGAACTTTTAAAATTCAGCAAATTGCCTTCAGTGTTTGGCTCAGAACAGTTGTATTATTTTGTGTTCCAAGAAAAAGTAGTGCAAAAGTATTCAAATAAAACACAAAAACAGAGCTTTGAAGGAACTTAAAATGAAATACCACGCATATAGTTGATGTGATCAATCTTGAAATCTAAAATACGGACCAACCTTTTGGAGAGAAAGTACTGGGAAGAAATCTGTAGAGCTGAAAACTCGCGTTATGTACGTACGGCGGTGAAAACCCTGAAAATAAAGTTATATATCACAAACAGAAAACTAGGGTAACTTGGAAGTCTAATAAAAAATAAACCTGGTTAGTAGTTCTGGAGCTTGTGCTCTTCTTTTTGTGTCTACAAAGACAACCAACTCGGTTGTATTTCCTTTCCTTGGCTCAGGGCGAGCATAGAACCTTCACTGGTAAGAAGAAGAAGAAGAAGAAAACATCTGGATTCCGGATCTTCGACAGAAGAAGTGGAAAAACCCGGACAACTCCTGGGAAAAAGTTGAGATCGCTTTGGGGAAGAATTTTGATTCCAAGAATAGTCCGAGTCCATAGACCCTGAGTTTTTTTTTCCCTCATATAAAGTTTCCAAAGACTCGTCGACTGTTTCCATCCAGCTTCTCCAGTCTTGGTTTCCTCAAAAAAAGCAAGAAAAAAAAGGAGCGGAGGAGGTGAAAGAATGATGAGACTCGTTGATTTCCTCGTAATTCTTTCCATGCCTTTTCTCCTATTAGCTCATGCTACTCCGTCTACCCCGACTACGGCTATTACCAAAGGTGAGATTTTTCATGGAAACCCTTTTCTCTCTTTTTAATTAAAACGAAAAACTGAGGATTTTACTGAATGAAGGGGGGCACGGGGTGATTCATCTGAGGTATAACAAGGGGTGAGACACATTCCAACGCGTACGTTACGAGGGACAGTATTCGCATGTAAAATTCTACTAAAAACTTTCACTCTCAACAGTTTCAGGTGTAATGTCAAATATCCGTGTATTTTTTTAAAATGACCTATGACCTCATGTCACCTTGTATCCCTGAGAGATTGAACCCCAATGGGGGTCTAACACAGTGTACCGTAATGCTAAAAATGATTTACTTTAATTGATAGGATGTTCAAGATGACATTGGAATTTACATTCAAGCTCTGTCCCTTGTTATAGTAATATTGTAATGCGACACGTAGAGAAAAGAGATAGACTGATATAGCTAGGGAGACCAGACAAAGATTGTTAGACGATTAATTAGCCACTTTATGGGACCTGAAGAGAACGCCGTGAAATTAGAGGAAATGACAGCAATATGCAATGCAATTCTCTCTTTCGTATTGCGAGTCCTCAGCATAGCAGTGTGAGTTTGACAAATTCACCAAATATTTCATTTCTGCTGGGTCTACTTTTTGTAGAACTCCAAATCGTATGTGTAAGCAATTCTGAATCCTGATGCTCCAATTTCGATCCTACAGATAACCGAAATTCGAAAATGGTGCAGAAATTTGCTACTAATTCAATCACTTTTTTCGCAACATTGCCGATATTGGTCTTTAATTATTTTTCAGGTGTATGGAGATTTATAGTCTGCGTTGCTAGATTAATCAGAAATTACAGTAATTAGAGATTGCAACGTATCAAAATGATTATAACAATGAGTAAATTTTAATTTTAATTCTACTAGATAACGTTAATAATTTGACGAATCTGTTGATCAGTGATAAGAAGTTGCGTAAAATAAGTGTACATAACAAGTGGAATATTTAATTTCGTTTTTGTGTCCTACATTTGGAAGAGAGATGCCTCCTTTTAGCAAATTCCCTTTCTTCTTGTTCCGATTTCTGTAAAATCGCTTCTAAATTCTCGTACCTCGCAGTATTTTCTACCGAAGAGTCCTTTTCCTTAGCGGACTTCACCGTTTTTCGAATTTCTGAAATCATCACATGTCCAGGTGGCCAATTGCAGTGGGCATGGCAGAATTTAAAAATAACCTGAAAATTGAAGATATATCAAAACTTCTCACGAACAATTAAGCTCAGATATCATTTGGAATATTTGAGTTGGAAAACTTACGTCGAATAGAGTTGGGTCTGAACGAAGCTCGTAGGCTTTCTCCCAGTTTTCGGTAGCCTCTATTTCGTACCCAGACTTTAAATGGAGAAAAATCCCTGCGTATAGATGTAGGGTACCTTTTTGTTCACAAGTTAGCTTGGCAGTAGCAGGTCCCTTTAGATATGAATCCAATATTTTCTTAATTTTAGCTTCATTCTCTGTTGGATTTCCTAGAAGTATTAGCACTAACTCCGCTGAGGCTGGAATGTTACGGGGGTCATATTTGACTGCTAGGGAACAATATTCCTCAGCTTTTTCCATCTTATTCTGTTAAATACAAAAAAAAACTTCAGTAACTTTTAAAACAGGGAGATTTTTTCAGGTTATATCAAATTTGCCGGTAATTGATTACAATTGACATGTAATAAGTAGCCAAGCGATAATTTGTTTCACTGGACGTTCTATGAAGAGTCCAAGCCCGTTGTAGACAAATTTCTGCAAATTTCATATCTCTGTATCTTCTGGGTAGCCACTTCAGGAATATTTCTGCGACGGTATGATTAATACGGACAGATTCTCGGTACATGTCGAGGCATTTTCTGCAAAAACATTGCAAAGCACAAGGAATTAAATTTAAACTTACGACTATTACGCGCAACTATTAGCGAATATTATTTAGTACAGACCTGCATTCATCTTTCAGAAACTTGACCCACTCCTCGACATACACGAATTCTTGGCTTCCACAATGGAGAGGCTGATCGTTTTCCCAAACTTGAAGTGTTGGTTTCAAACGCTTTCCCATTTCCGCAATCAATTGACAATAGTCCATACAGCAAAATGGGTGATTTGGTGATAAGGATTTCGCCAATTCGATTGCAGCTATCTCTCCTTCAAAAGCTGCCTTGTCTACTAGACTTTTGAATTCGTTTCGACGTATGTACCGTAAAATTGTAGCTTTGATAAGGTACCACTCGTAGTTTTCGGGATCTAATTCGATAATCTGTGAAGATAAATATTCAATATTCGACCTTCAAAAACCTGAATTTAAAAGTAATACAGCAGTTTTTGATAAGTAGACAATATAATTTACCTTATCCACAATTAGGAGTTTATCCTTTAAATTCGTCCTTAATTGTTTGTAGAAATAATATTTTAGAGCCAAAACAGTGGCTTGTGTCTTCGGCTTGAGTTGATCAAATTTTGGGGTAGCTATCAATTTCACATAACTTTCTTTTAATTTTTTTCCCATCAAGTCCATATGGAGTTCTAGGCAGTCAAATACATAATTATATCCGTCCAAGTAATCACTGCCTATAAATTCTTTTTCGACGCAGAGTTGAATGAAGCTCCTTCCTTCTAAAAACACTTGATTTGCCCCTTCGAAATCCTTTGTGAAAGTAAGGAGGTAAGCCAGGGATCCCTGATCACCGATTAGCTCAGTACAATTATATTTGAGGGAAATTTCTTTGTGTTTCTTCATATGATCGTAACGATATTTTAGCACTTCAATAATTTCCTCGGCAGTAGTTCTATCCTCCTCAAAGAAGGGATCCATCCAATTAAAATAACTTTGGAGTTCATAATATGTTGTATTCTTTTTGTTCACCCCGTCCCTTAATATTTCCGAAGGTGAAGATGAAGTCGGTGTTGGTTTGCTTGACTCGATTGTGAGATTAGGAATAATTCCTACATTGTCATCCATGCTTCTCAAATTTCTGTCATAGAATTATAAGAGAATTTAATATCAGTATTGTGGAACGTGATTATTCGGATGCAGAATTTCATTATGAATCATTCGTCAAATTGGTCTGACCTCTAAGGTCACTCGGTAAATTCTATTATATCGATTTTGGGCCAATATAATATTCTCATGGGAAGTAATTTCCTTGTGGGATATTCCTAATAGAATAACGATCGATTGAGAGGAATTTTAAGTCGAAAAATATAGTATAGATAATTTAATGGTTCTTCTTACCAGTAGATAGAAATTTTTGAATGCAAAATTTGCAAAAATACGTACGATTACAATCCATATCTTTTTACTTTGTTTAAATTCACTATTATTTTTTTGTTCACAACCATAACAATCTGGCAAATTATTATTAAAAGCAGTCACAATATATTGCAATGTGGGTAAGTTTATTATTTGAACTGGGGTCGAGTAAGAACGAAAAGGGTTTTTTATTCCGAAAAGCTTTTGCTGACTGACACAACGTTTCGAAATGAGAAAGATTTTATTGTTGGATTTACATGTATACATTTGAATCATAATGTTATATGGTATGAGTACCACCGAGTACAATAAGTGAAGAGAAACACAAGACGCGTGTAATATGATTCTGTTAAATCTGGGGTTTTGTTTTAGTTTATATTTCTGAGATTTACTGACTCAAGGAAATACACCAGTTTAGTGTTAACTAAGCACTTTGGAAATAATATTGAAGTCATGATTCAATCCTTACTGATCTCATCACAGTTTATATGAATTGAATATGATTTGTGCGGTGATAAACATAGCCACAGTCTAATCATAACAATTCTAACTATGAAATAGAGATTTGTCTTGTGATTGTGGGCAGAAATAAGTTATGTTTTAGAGGACAGACATATGCATATGTAACTGATTGACACACCAAATTTTTTTACCGTTTAGGATCCGCGTAATAAAAATTAATTTTAAGACAACTACAATTTGAACTTGTATTTCTGGTATATAAGTACGTATTTTTCCCAATGCAAATAAATCATCACCATTTAGATGGAATTCAAACTTCAATCTTTGAGTATAAAAATTTACCACACTATCTTTTGATATTTTGGAATTTTTGAATATAATGTTTACCTCACTTCTGTCTGTAACGTTTAATGGACTACGCTGTGAGTGTACGCGCTTATTTTTTTGTTTCAGTTGCCCTACTACCCTAAGTAGGTTGAGTAATAAGGAAATGAGATAAAAATTTGCTATTTGTTATCTGAATCAAAAACTGTTCTAAACAAATGAATCATGTTTTCAAAAACGAACAATGTATAATATAATTATAATTGCATTGGTCAATTTAACAAGTATTGAATAGTTGATTGTCACATATCAACATTCCAAACTAACACTTGAAATATTACGACAGTTAAATTAGGAAATGTATGAATTAGTTTAATATTATTTTTACGGTGGGTTCCATTGTCGCAGAGTATTTTTCTCTCTGTATTTAAATCTGTACTAGAGGTGCAGTTATAGCTGGAATTTAAGACAATCAATGAGGATGATACACAAAAATGTACATAAAATATAAGCACATACCATGAAATTAGTAGCATGAAATTTAATTAGGGAATTGGTTTAATTTTTTTAACTAATAGTAACTCGTAAGTTGTAAGTTGTAGCCGTGATGGGGCACTTTAGAGAAGACAAGGAGAAATAATTAAAATCCCGTGTGCCATCCATACATCCTTGTCCGCCATTTCATTCTCACACGAACGTAAGGCAAGGCTCTTCTGTCCTTGTGCTGTCCTAGCTGTCCTATGACACAAAACATGTTCTGGATCCAAATCTCGGCATGGAACAAATGACTTCAAATTAGCCGAATCATTTGCCCAGTTCTTTCCAAGTCGTCAGCCCAGTCACATTACAAATCTCTTTAGCCGACTTGACTAGAAATTAGAATTCATTTATTACTTTCTCCCCATTCTTCCCCTCTTTCCTACTACTTGGAAATTCCAAATCATGGCTTGGCCTCGGCTCCCTGGATTCTTTAGTCCAGTCCAGTAGTAGTAGGATCACAAAATTTCCACTTACAGAATGAAATAGTTGAACAAAGAATGCGTTGTCTTTAGAAGGAAAATCCTTCAAGTCTCAAGAATCTTCAAAATTCTAGGATCAGGACCAAAGTCGAAACTCATCCTCATCGAGTGGCTGTGTGCGCTCAAGGGAGCGGAATCGTCGTCCTAGTCGTGTTTGACTAATGGGTGCGGCTTGATGACTGATGTTCTCTCCAAGACACTGATAACACCAA